>CP139508.1:75710900-75807830 GCA_021014915.2 Artemisia tridentata subsp. tridentata
TTTCATTCAACTTTAAAAAATGTTGTTTTACAGTTTTAGCCCACAAAGTTTAAAAAAGAGGTATGGCTAATCACAATTCTAACTAAATTGCAAACTTAATCCATGTTAAATGTATATTATTAATGAGAGAAAGCTAGTTGGATGATGTGAAAGTGGTGATCTTGGTCATGTGTGTTCACCTTACACTTAGTCTAAGGAATGTTTAGTAAATTATGTTTAGTAAATTGAGAGATAGAAGTTTTTGTGGATCTCTCCAATAAGAGGTAATAGAGTTTTGGGTCTACTAATTAAATGAAAATGAAACAACCCTAAGAGCGTAAGGAGCCATAACATGTTAATATCGGGTTTTTTGTGCCACGTCAGCACCACATCATTTCAACACCAAATAACATAACACCAAAAAACATCCCATAATCATAACACCAAATAACACCACCTTTTAGGACCCACTTTAAAAATAAAAAACAAACAAATGGAAACGGCGTTGCTATAACTTGGAAACAAACAAATGGGGGTATCATAACTTGGAGCCAAGTTATGTTATAACTTGCGTTGCTATATCAACGTAAATGGAAACGGCGTTGAAATTTTTGTGTACCCGGTATCATAACTTGGAGCCAACTTGAGTTATAAATTGTCACATAGACCATAACGCCGGTTTTGCGTTATGGTTCCTTACGCTCTAAGGGTCTTCTGTAGTCCGTTTAAAGGTCATTATCGAAACAAACGGAAAAAAACAAAAGAAAGAAAAAAGTCGCGACAACTATATTTAAACACAAATTTAAGGAACCATTACTCTTTCGACACAAACGTTCAAAGGGAAATTGTCGAACAATGTATGCGTCACTCTGTATAGGGTGTGCATAATTCCAGTGCCGGAGCTACTTGACTTAAGTATGTTATGGCCGACCCAAACTTTTGAGCAAAAGCTTATGTGTTTTTCAGATTTATATTATATTTTATCTCGCCCACCATTTAATGTTTATATTCCATGCATTCTATAGGGTTTTTCAACTAAATTAGTTAATTTACCTTCCATTTATTTTTGCTTTATAGATTTAAACTTAAAATACGTTGTATTATGAATTGTTCACCAATTAAAATTTGTAGTTTGTTGATACAAAAGTTGGGCGTTCCTTGATAGGACTTCTATTCTCGTACCAATTCGAATCTTAATGCTTGATGAGACCTGCGCACTAAGAAAAAGAACAAACACCGTTAGGCTTATCGAGGGATTGTCTCCCCCGATTATCCTCCGGCGTGAGAGTAAGTAATCGAATGTAGGGTTTAGTTTATGGTTAGGGTTTATTGGAGATCGTACCTCTACCGAGGGCTGGAATGCCCTTTATATATGCACGAAACCCTAGTAGGTTTCGTGTTCCCTACTCCTCGGCGTGTCCGCCGACATCGGAGATTTGGTACATATCTTCTTTATTTAGAAGATACTCCATATATTATCCGAAAATAACTTCGGGCTTGGGCCTTGTCGACCCAAGTCACATAACTGGTAGTCCAGTTGCGGCCCATACGTGGTGGGCTTAATTGTTAGTGTTGTTCACTAATCGGGTTCGTGACCCGGGTATGGACTATACGTCATCATGTCCCCCCAGTCTAGTATGCGCAGGGTAAAAACCTGCGGATGCTAGACTAAAGTCGTGTCGAATTAATTCCTCACGCGTACGCGGGAAGCTTTCAAAAAATTACCGCCTAAAAATACACGTAGCATGTATCTAGTCCAAAAAAGTGCAATTTGGGTACCTTGGGAAATGGAGAGGTTGCCCACTTGTCTTGTACCGTCCTTTATCCCCAGCCACACGATTTGAGTTAGTGGGATACACGTGTCACTCATCTGTGGTGGATAGGAAAAGTATATAAACTGCCGCCTCTCATTTACTGTGACATCCACAGGTAAAAAATCGCCATTCCACCATTTTTACATCTTCAAATCTTCTTCCAAAAAAGATAATTCAAAGGTAATTGCGCGTGCGCACATAATCTGAGTCAGAAAATGGTAGCGCAACTTCATGATTTCCATTCTAACATAACCGAGGATGAACTGATTCAGTTCACCTCGGATTACTTCATTCCTATGGGTCTGCGCCCCGAGGTACCAGGTCCGAATGACACCATCGCGGATTTCCCTACCGGGAAGGTGGGGTTATATACGCGCTTTTTCGAGTGGGCGAATCAGCGCGTCCCCATCTCCGTGTTATTGAGTGACATACTCCATTACTACGACCTCCACATCTCCCAGTTGCATTGTATTGGTGCTGGGAAGATTGCTAATTTTGAGGTGAACTGTCGCTTGTTAGCGATTCACCCATCCCTCTACTTATTTCGCGCGTTTTATCACTTGACGTGGTCAAATGGTTGGGTTACCTTCGCCAAACGCGTAGGGAAGTTACAATGTTATCTGACTAAGGTAGATAAGCTCAAGGATTGGAGGGAAAAATTCTTTTGGGTTGATGACGCCGTCTTCCCCTCCCATTTTCCATTTTACACCCGTGCCAATCTGCCCAAGGATGAGCGCCCCCCTGAGACGTGGTATAACGTGGATCACGCGGCAATAATAGATGAGAACCGCCTTCCGATCAAACCATATCCAGAAGCGTTCCTGGTGCACATGGGCATCAGTCGCAACTATTTTGAGCATGAGACAGAAGTTCCCACATTCTTGAATGCGGATGGCACGGGTGGGTGCTCCTTCTGTCGCCTTACTGTCGTTATTAGTGTAAGCTCTTCTTCTTTTTTCATACTTTATGTAACTTGCCTTTCTTTGTTTACTTGATGCGCAGAGATGGATCTGTTCGCTGTTGTGAGACTGGAGAATCCGCGTTCCGTGGCGGTGGGAGTGCGTCCTCTGGGGGACGGTGAGCAGACTATTCTGCAGGCGACGGCAGGGCGCGTCGTGGATTTGGTTATCCCAGATCCTGAAGGCTCCCCTGATGTGATAGCAGCTGAGCCAATACAGGAGGTGGCTCCTCCTGTGCAGCCAGGTCCTGAAGCTGCGCAGCCTCCTCTTCCTGAAACGGTGATCCATTTAGAGGAGACTGACAGTGAGATGGAGGAGAGCTCCCCACTGACGCGCAAGAGAGCGCGTGGCAGTGATGGTGAAGGGCCTTCCAAGAGGCCGCGAACTGATGTTGGGGAAAGCTCGTCTCTTGCTGGGGTGCAGATGAAGTAAGTACCTTAGTCATTATAAACTTTTGTCAAGTTATAATTTGCGCTAACTTTGTGCCTTCGTGTCCTCAGTGTGGATGTTGAGAAGTCTGGTGGAGGTGCGTCCACGACTGAGACTGAGAAGGAGAAGGACGTGTCCTCGACTCCTCCCCCCATGTAAGTATTTTTTAGCATTTCCTTAGTATTTTGTGTATGCTTGACCGTGCACTAACCTTGTCTCTTGGTGTTTTTTGCAGTGAAAAACCTGTGGAGGACGCTGGCGTCCTAGATGGGAGTGCGCCACCCGAGGTGAGTCATGCTCTGGACGGGGCGCGTTCACCGAGGGGTGTTGAAGTGGAGTCAAGTCCATTTGACTCTACGATGGAGGAGCTTGCCTCTATCGCTGTGCGCCAGTCTGAGCTGGTGGCGCAAGCAAGGGTGCATAAGTCTGAGGAAATTTCCAGACTGCGGGCGCAACTGGCGTCTGTGCAAGCTGAATTAGCAAGCTCTAAAGCTGAGCAGCTGAGCTCCAAGGCTAAACTGGAGCGCGCAGAGGCGTCTGCGCGAAAAAATGGGTGAGGAGAAGGTCATGGTGATGGCTGAGCTAGGGAAGGAGCGTGCTGCTGCGGATCTTCAGAGACGAAATTCTTTATGGGCGCTGAAGTACTTGCAACAAAATAGGAGCAAGCACTTTGCCAATATTGAAGAGTTCCGTAGCAAGGTGGAGCTTGCGCTGAAGATGCAGGAGGAGAAGCTCCGTAAGCTTAGCATCGAGTATGATGAGGAGCTATATCCTCATTTGGTTCAGTCTGTGGCTGAGCGCAGGTACGCGCTGTTGTATTCCCTTATAACTTGTATGTATTCATATCCTTTTTTCTTATAACACTTGTGTTATTTCGTAGGTGGTTGATCAGTCATGGTCTTCGCCTGGCCGCCATGTGTACGCTGGAGCATCCTGAGGTCACCGCATCCTTTGGGAAGGTTGTGAATTGCGCTATTGCGCACGGTGAGACCTCGGCCGCAGACAAGCTTGCGGAGGCTAAGTTGCTGACTGTACCGCTTGCTGAGGTGCCTGGGTATAAGGCGGATGCCCATGCTGAGCTTGTTGCTGCCATGGAGGAGCTAAAGAAGCTTGAGCTTCCGCATATCGCTCTCTTGGAGCGTGATCAGGACCAGCCGATCAGCGTGATCATGGCGGGACTCACTCTTCCTAGGCATCTGCAGGATGACGCAGATCAGCAGGTGGACTTCTACTTGAAGCCTGATGTGGCGCAGTTGAAGGTACCCATTTTTGCTCAGCCTCGTGACATTCTGAATCCTTTCCGTCTTGAGAAAGAAATTGCTTTGCAAAGGTCGCTAAATGCGCATGTTTCCAGGGTCGCACGGAAGAAAGGCGAGAAAGGAAAGGCTATTCTGTGCGGCATAGGCGCTGCGCATCAGCCTAGATCCGATGGTGTGCCTGTTTGCGTGGCCACTGTTTCTCTGGATGATGCAGAGTTGTTGAAGAGGCTCGCAGATGCAAAGGAAGTGTCTTTGAGCGGGGGTTCCAGCCAGTTAAGGCGTACATATAGTATTTAGCTATTTTGTACAAGACTTTTTGTAGAACTGTATTCTATGAATAAAAAGGTTGCTTTTGTACTTAATGTTTCTATGACTTCTAAATACTTATGCTTTTTGAACTCGTAGTTCTAATATGACTTATGTATCCTTGCGTGAAGATAGCTTTAAGTGTTTAAGCGTACTTAGAAAATAAGGGTCATAATCGTGTATGAATTTCCTTAAGGACCATAGTCGTGTGTTGAATTTTTCCAACTTAATCATAGTCGTCTATGTTATTTTGTAAGTATACTTGTCGTATTGTACTTTTAAGGAATCAAGAGTCTTGATTTCCGGAGTTGTTAAACGCGCACAGTGTGCTCTGTCGCGCATCCGTCGTGGGGTGCGTGAGGAACTTGCGCCAACGTCTTGAGCGCAAGGTGTTTAACAAGGATTCGTGATCCGGTGTTGATGGGTTTGCAACCCTCTTACTCAACGAGTAGTTTATTAGGTTTACTCATCCTTTCTGCCATCGTGGGTCTTAGTGTGTGCATGCACGCCATGTAGGCAAGGATATAACAATATTGAAACATGATAATAAAAGATGCAAACAATAAAGTTAAATGTGTTATGGAGTTAGCTAGAAACCATAACGTTTTATTAATACTTGCAAGTTTTGAAAAAGAATGTTTATCTAGATAATTCATAAAAATAAAATTACATGGAACTTTATTGAGGGCACTTTCTAAAGCGCATGAATGTCCATGTTGGGCCGTAGCCTTCTTCAAAGATAGCACCGTTTAAGGTTGCGGACGTTCCATGTTCGCTGTAGCTCATTTCCGTCCTTGTCGCGTAGCTTGTACGCTCCATTGCCAAGTGCTTCTATGACCTCGTAAGGTCCTTCCCACTTTGGTCCTAGCTTTCCGGTGTCTTCTGCGCGGCTTGAGTCGTTTTCGCGGTATACGAAGTCGCCTGGTCTGAATGAAGTGCTGCGTACTTTGGTATCATAGTATTTTTTCATTCTCGACTTGGCTTTCTCTTCGCGTATTGCTGCGCGTTCACGTCGCTCTTCCAATAGATCTAAGTCTATGCGCCGCTCATCATCATTGGTTGCCACGTTAACTTCCGCAGTACGGATGGTTGGCATTCCAATTTTAGCTGGTATAACAGCTTCTGTCCCATAGACCAACGAGAAGGGGGTGTCCCCGTTGCTGACCTTGATGGTTGTTCGGTGCGCCCAAAGAACATGTGATAGTTCTTCTACCCATCTACCTTTGTGTCTGTCCAGGCGCGCTTTGATTCCTTCGCCAAGGCTTCTGTTTGCGCGCTCGACCAGACCATTGGTTTGTGGATGAGTTACTGATGCAAAGTGTTGCGTGATGTTCAGCTGTTCGCACCAGTCTTTGAACGGGTTATCACGGAATTGTTTCCCGTTATCAGAGATAATTTCTCCAGGTAATCCAAAGCGACATACTATGTTGTCCCACACGAATCGTTTCACCTGGTTACCTGTTATAGTCGCTACTGCCTTTGCTTCGATCCACTTGGTAAAGTAATCTATTGCCACAATGAGGAATTTCAATCCTCCTGCGGCAATGGGGAAAGGGCCAGCGATGTCGATACCCCATTTGTAGAAGGGCCATGGCGATGTAATAGGTGTTAGTTCATGTTGTGGTCGACGCGGAATAGGTCTGTGAACCTGGCAATCATTGCACTTCCGTACCAAGTCACGTGCGTCACGGTGCATAGTTGGCCAATAGTATCCAGACCTCAGGGCGCGCGCTACAATGGATCGTGGTCCTGAGTGCATGCTGCATGAGCCTGCGTGGATCTCTCGGAGTACATAGTCTGCCTGGAGAGGTCCAACACACCTAAGCCATGGTTGTAGGAATGAACGTCTATATAAGACGTTGTCTCTGAGCTCGAACCGCTGCGCTGTGCGTCGGATTCTTCGAGCTTCCTTCTGTTCTTGGGGAAGTATGCCCTTGCTGATGAAGTCAATGATCGGTGTCATCCACGTAGGATTTTCCTCTTCTATCACCGTGGATATTTCCATCTCTGTGATTGACTTGTTTTTCAAGGTTTCCACCAAAACTCGTTTTGATAGATGCGCAAAACTGGTGGATGCAATTTTGCTCAGCGCATCTGCTTTCCTATTTTCACTCCTGGGAACCTGCTTGATGACAAACCTATCGAAGTTCTGGATCAGAGATTTGGTCTTTTCGAGGTATTGGATCATGTGTTCCTCCTTTGCTATATATTCTCCTGACACGTGGTTAGCCACTAGCCGCGAATCGACGTTTACTTCTAGGTTGCGTGCACCCATTTCAGTTGCGATGCGTAACCCAGCTAGGAGTGCTTCGTATTCTGCCTCGTTGTTCGTGGCTGTGAATTCAAAACGCAGTGCGTAGGTGAATTCAACTCCTTCTGGGTTGGTGAGAATAAGGCCGCCTCCTGATCCATCTACGCATGAGGATCCATCAGTAAATAGAATCCATGGTTCTTGAAGTTCCTCCTTGCTTGTCGCAAGTGGAGTGTCTGTATCCGGCTTCTCGATGATGAAGTCGGCCAATATCTGCCCTTTAATTGCAGTGCGCGGTCTGTATGATATGTTATGCTCGCCCAGTAACACACTCCATTTTTGTAGGCGTCCCGATGCGTCGGGTTTCGATATAACCTGTTTGATGGGTTGGTCTGTGAGAACAGCGATTGGATGCGCCTGGAAGTACCTGCGTAGTCTTTTCGCTGCAAACACTAAGGCTAGGACCAATTTCTCCATTGCAGTGTAGTTAATCTCCGTTTTCTTCAGCGCCTTACTAACAAAATAGATGGGTGTTTGGACGGAATTCCTGTCTGTCAGTAGGACTGCGCTGACTGCTCCTTGAGTCGCAGATAGGTACATGATCAGCTCTTCCCCTGGTCGGGGTGCAACAAGCTTTGGGAGTGCTGCTATGTGTTGTTTGAGCTGTTGGAAGGCTTCTTCTGCCTCCGCAGTCCACCTGAAGTCTCCCTTTTTGGTGCATTTCTTGAGTGTCTTGAATAGGGGAAGTGACTTGTCTGCTGATTTGGATAAGAATCGGTTCAGTCCGGCTAGCTTGCTGTTTAATGACTGAACTTCTTTTAGTGTGCGCGGTGAGGGGAGGTCGATGACTGCTTGAGTCTTCTCTGGGCAAGGCTTGATCCCATCGGGTTCTATCAAATACCCGAGAAACATGCCTTCCGTAGCGCCAAACGTACACTTCTTGGGGTTCAGTTTCATGTTGATTCTCCTGAGTGTTTTGAATGTTTCCTCCATGTCGCGCACCAGCTCGTCCTCTGTATGGCTTTTGATGACGAGATCATCGACGTATACTTCCAAGTTGCGTCCCACTTGCTTCTCGAACGCAGTGTCCACCAATCTTTGGTATGTTGCTCCTGCGTTCTTTAGGCCGAAGGGCATCTTTGTGTAGCAGTAGACCCCTTGACTTGTGTGGAAGGCCGTCTTTTCTTCGTCTTCCTCCGCCATTTGAATTTGGTGGTATCCCTTGTATGCGTCCAGGAAGCATTTGAAGGGATATCCACATAGAGACTCAATTTTCCAGTCTATTTCCGGTAGCGGGTAGCAGTCCTGTGGACATGCTTTATTGAGATCTGTAAAGTCTACGCACATCCTCCAACTACCATCGCTCTTCTTTACCATCACTGGGTTAGAGAGCCAGTCATGGTAGTAGACTTCACGCATGATGCCTGCGTCTACTAGCTTATGTACTTCTTCCAGGATGGCTTTTGCGCGGTCTGGAGCTTGTCCGCGCTTTTTCTGTCGTATTGGAGGATATCCTTGTCGGATTTGTAGCTTATGTTCCGTGATGGAGCGTGGCACTCCTGTCATATGCTTAGGTTCCCATGCAAAAATATCCAAATTATTTTGCAAGAGTGCGCATATAGCTGATCTGCCTTTGTCAGACAGAGACCCACCAAGAGATACCTGTTGATCCGGGTATTCAGGGTGAATGGCGACCGTTAGATTTGGGACTTTGATTGCGCGCTGTTCTGGAACAACACTTACGTCACTTGTCACTGCGTTACATTCTTTGGGTGGCGTGGTGGTATTGTAAAGGGTGACAATACCTCCTTCCACTGGGAACTTTAGCATCCCATGCGCTGTGGATGGCACAGCGCGGATAGATGATATTCCAGGTCTCCCGATGATACCATTGTACGGAGAGGGGGATCTGATTATCATGAAGTCCATCTAGGTAACTGTAGAGTGTGGTTTGTCACCAACTTCTATAAATAGACGCAATTGCCCCGTGGGCCATATCTTCTCTCCTGTGAAGCCAGTGAGCGGTGCTGTGGCTGGGATCAACTGACTCTGTATCTCAGGTCGCAGTTTCTTGAAGCAGTGTTCATATATAATATTAGCGGATGCACCTCCATCTATATACATGCGACGGATGTCGTGACCCCCCGTATGTATTTCAATGGTAAGTGGATCCACCACTGCGTTGTTCGCAGTCAGGGAGGGGAAAGAAATTTCGTTTCCCTTAGAGAAACGCTGACTAACTTTTTGTCTTGTCGCGCGCGGCCATGGCTGTATCATGTAGATGATATCTGCCTTTTCTCTTGGCGTCTCTTTCTTGGCCACTGGTTTTTGTTTGTCTTTCCCTTCTCTGATGTTTTTTACGAGGTGGTCCATCTTTCCTTCCTTTACCAATTTTTCAATCAATTGGCGCAGTTGGACGCAATCGTTAGTTGTGTGGCCCTTCTGTCCATGGTATTCGCAATAACCATTCCCTATACGCTTATCCTCTGGGGTGCGGATTGGTGGTGGTTTCGGGAAGTTCGCCCCTTCTGTTGCGAATATCTCCTTTGGAGTTTTTGTTAATGGGGTATACTTGTCGTTTCCCCTTCCGCCGCCTTGATTACGGTAACTCCTATTACGATTGCCGCTCTGGTCATTGGATTGTCTCCTTGACTCTTCTTGCGACCTATGGTTCGAATAGCTTTTCCTGCTATCCGCGGCGGCTTCTTCTCCTTGGACGAAAGACCTCGTGCGCTTCATGAGCTCATCGAAGGTTAGGGGAACCTTATCATTTAGCTTTTTTATCAGATCTGGGTTATTGATTGCATTCATAAAACCCGATATTTTGAGTATCTCTGGACACGCCTTGACTTTCATGCACTCGTCCTTGAAGCGTTCCATGAAAGCGCTTGTGGATTCCCCTTGTCGCTGTTTAACCCTAGCGAGTTCGACAGGGTTTTTTGCGCACTTCTTTCTTTGGGTGAAGTTTAAGCGAAACGCTCTGCGCAACTCTTCAAACCCACCAATGCTTCTGCGTGGAAGCTTACTAAACCAGTTGCGCGCATTTCCTACTAATGTGGAGTTGAACATATGGCACCACACAGGCTGTGGCCAATTTTCGATAGTAGCTGCTGATTCAAAAATTTTTAGGTGATCATCAGGATCACCTGTCCCATCATATGTTTTGACATTAGCAGGCATGCGCCTTTTCTTATTCTCAGAAAAGTCACTGATGCGCCTAGTAAACGCATCAACCTTTTGGCGACGCCAGGGGAGAGACATGTCTTCATCATCCTGGTCGCGGTATTTCCCTCTTGATTTCCAGTGTCCAGTCTCGCTGTCCGAGGAATCTCTTGAGGATGAGCGGACTCTTTTGTGACGCTTGCGTCGACTATCATCAGAGTCTGAGCTTGCTCCTCTGCGGCGCTTGCGCCGACTATCCTCAGAGTCAGAGCTTGAGGGGCTTTCACTTGGGGAACATCGTCGCCCAAGCCTATCTTGGATCCTGCGTCTGCCAAGCCTAGCGTGGACATTGGCGCGCCGCTCCCCCTCTTCAGGCTCTTCCAGATGTTGAAGGTCGGCTGCTTCATCGTCCACAACCTTCCTTCCAATCCTGGCGAACACTGGTTGTTTACGGCTATCCCTCTCGCGTCTTTCCTTTCGGTAGCGCGGTGGGGATGCGTCAGGATTAGGGTCAAAGTTGAGTCTGGCGTGCAGACTTTGGCTTGACCTCTTCTTTGCCTCCTCTCGCATGAGCGCAGTCAAGGCTTCGTAGTTTTGAGATACGAAGTCACTTGGGGCCAATTCGGAGGTAACTCCTTCTAGCGCGATAGAGTCGGTTTCCAAAACTGGATCCTTGTTTCGTATAGGCGCGTTGGGAGGCTCAGTGAAGTTCACTTCTGGCATGGCAAGAGGTGTGCGCTCCAGTTCTATCTCGCTAGTACTTGTCGTAATAGCGGGGGTAAACCTGGTAAGCGATTCCACTGCAGGAAAGACCAGACTTGGGTGCGCTCCTAAGCTTTGAGGCGTACTGGTTGTCCCAGAGGCCTGTTTAGAAGCCGTATCAATTTGATGTTTCTTTCCTAGTGGATCGTCCTGCGTTTTCTTCCCATGCGGACTCTTATGACTTCCGTGTTTCGTCATTCTAGTTTTTTGGTAAAATCCTTAGTGTAGGGTCCCACGGATGGCGCCACTTGTTGATACAAAAGTTGGGCGTTCCTTGATAGGACTTCTATTCTCGTACCAATTCGAATCTTAATGCTTGATGAGACCTGCGCACTAAGAAAAAGAACAAACACCGTTAGGCTTATCGAGGGATTGTCTCCCCGATTATCCTCCGGCGTGAGAGTAAGTAATCGAATGTAGGGTTTAGTTTATGGTTAGGGTTTATTGGAGATCGTACCTCTACCGAGGGCTGGAATGCCCTTTATATATGCACGAAACCCTAGTAGGTTTCGTGTTCCCTACTCCTCGGCGTGTCCGCCGACATCGGAGATTTGGTACATATCTTCTTTATTTAGAAGATACTCCATATATTATCCGAAAATAACTTCGGGCTTGGGCCTTGTCGACCCAAGTCACATAACTGGTAGTCCAGTTGCGGCCCATACGTGGTGGGCTTAATTGTTAGTGTTGTTCACTAATCGGGTTCGTGACCCGGGTATGGACTATACGTCATCATTCACCAATTAAAATTTGTAGTTTATTGATGATTTAACCTTAAAACATGTTGTGTATATTATGGAGTTGGTTCACTATTTTATTTAGAGACTTTGGCTTCTTTTTTTTTTTTAATGAAAATATTAAACGTAGCCTTAAGACTTACATATAAAACATAAACATATTTTGAACTAGTAATTAAGACCCGTACGTTGCACATGAGCTATATATAAGTGTTTATAGTGTAACCTTCGGCACTTGTTTTTCGTCATTATATATTTAAGTTGTTATGATATTACACCTATTGACATGTAATTTTTGGTAGTTATTTTCATCATTATATATCTAAATTGTGATGGTATCACAATTTTTGAAAGCATGGTACACATTTGAAATAGTTTATTGACATTAAAAGAGTATATGTGAAGATACTTTTTTTTAAGATTTTATATTTAATAGAGTCTCTTCACATGTAGTCTTTTAATATGTATAAGTTACATAATATTTTTTTTCCTATTTATTTGGCACCTTTGTCATAGTTAGTTATAAAATCATTTGTAATTTGATATATTTTTTTTCAATGGCACAATCTCACTTATTAGAGGACTTAATGAACGTTGTTGGTTCTTCTAAATTGCATGATTGTATGCGTTTGTGGTTTGTGCAATAGGGAGGTGAAGATGATGCTTTGTCCAAATTGTTTATCGCTTGTTGTCAGCATTTGAGGCGGGTAATGGTGAAAAACCAAAGCATGATAGCGAACATGGAAGCATTAGGTGGTCGTGGTGTTGCTATGTACTCGTTAGAAGTTTTGAGAAAGACTCAAGAGAGGCATCGGGTATTGCTTGAAAAGTTAGGAGCATTGTTTTTTCAAGTGAAAGCTGGTGCTCGTGAGGAAGAAGCTAATGCTATTAAGATGAATGGGTTTAATTAGTTGTTTTGTGACGTTTCTGTTTAGACTTTGAGTTTTGTTTGTCTACATGTTTTTGATATTGAAAATAAATATAAGGATCCATTTTGATATTGACTCTATCGTTAAAACATTTGGCTAAGTTATAACTATTTCTTATGATGTTTAGGATGGTAATGGTATGCATTGTGTAGGTGATGGGTTTTTTTTTATGTAAAAGGTAAAGTGTGAGGGTTTTTTTTTTGTTATATTTGCAAATGGAATTTTAAATACTCAAATGATAGTTTTGCATGGGAAGATGAAGTTTCTGCTTCAATCAGTACTTCAGTTATATTTTGCAATCATTCATTCTCATTACCTTTTTGTATTCCGATTGCTTATTTGTATTCTAAAACGTATTTATTTGGTTATTTATAACACATCTAACACACAATTAGGGCATCATCAATTATTATCAACCTAACTTAAAATATCAGCCAACCAATTCTCTCATCCATGGCTTCGTCTTCCAACAACATCAAGGAACTCAAGGAAGCATCTGAGTCTGACGATTTAGCAACAGCTTTCAAGTTCTTATTTAACAATGAGTTAACTGAAGAAGAGGGTTTTTTGATTCGAATGGGGGAGGAGCGTAATCAACTCCTTAGCAAGGTTGAGAAGTGTCAGGTGACAATCAGGGAGGCTCATCACCTGGGCCCTTTCAATGAAAAAGCTGTTGATGTTCTTCGTTGTCTAGTTGAGACACAGGAAAGGGAACGTAACAGGATTCTGACCTTGACTGCTCTACTTAATGAGGCCCGTGATGGCATTGCGGAGAAGGACGGTCATGTGAAGCTTATGGAGTTTGATGAAGGTCTTTCTGATGATGATTAATAGAGTATGATGGAGATGGTTGTCTTTTGGGGTTCTCTTTTGTTAGTTTATTTGGGTGTGTATGTTTATGAATAGATGGCTGTAAGCCTTTGACTGTTATGTATTTCATGGATGATAATATTAACTTTTATGTTTATGTTTATATATGTGTATTTTTTTCCATTTTACATTTTATCAAAAAGCGGTGGGGCTTTTCTCTCTCACACACATGTTTCCTCTCAAATTAGGGTTTTCCAATTATACAACATTTTAATCAAATTAAAACATATAATCAGTTTAATTAAGGAGTGTGGTGATTGAGTATTCAAGTTGTGGCATCAAATGTGATGAAATGATCATATAGGGATGATAATTGTATGGCGGATCTTATGCACATGTTTGCATCTTAATTTGATTAGTATAGATTTTTTTTGTTTGATTGTTGATATGTTGAATTTGTTTGTTCCTATTTGTTGTCGATTAGCCGATGAGAATTGCTATTGCAATTTGGAAGTGATTATTTGCTTAGCGTATAGGCGTAGTCAAGTTTATTTAGATCACAGTTTGAGTGCAATGGTTGATACTTGGATCTCGAGTTCTTAATGGCTTATTGTATCTTGGAAAAGCTATTAAGCAATTTGAAGGTGTGTACTTCTTTTTTCTATCATGACTGCATTTAAGTTGCATTGTTACTTAAACCATAAACAGGAATGATTGCATTGATACTTAAACCATAAGCATAAGGGTTACAATAGATTTATTCTAGGGCATTTAAGCCATACATAAACCACGAACATCCATGAGGAAAAGTCCTAAACATACAACTAAATTATACTTTGTTCCCCTTCCCTTTTGAACCATCTCTTGTGTCTTTTGGATTTTTGACAGCAAATGGCTTAATACCAATTGCATCACAACATTCCTTATTTAGCAGCCCTAGAACTTTAATCCTATCAACAAAAGCAAGCTTTGCAATCTGTTTTGAGGTTAGACTCTTGCTAGCTTCAACCTTGTTTGAGCTTGAACCATTTTTTGGTTGATAAAACTACATTTCATCATAGCTAGAATCAGATGTTGAATCTTCAACCTTTCGAAAGTAGTCAGACCATGGCATTGGATATGATACATCTGAACTTTCACTGCTGGAAATTGTTATGATTTCTGTACAAAAAAAAATAATAAAAATAAAAAAATAAAAAAATAAAAAAATAAAAATTGAACGGTATGTTATAGATATGAGAAATGACATGAAAAAACAACGTTGAATACCTGGTTTCTTGTTGGAACTCATTTTTACAATTGTAGTTTTTGTTACAGATGTTTGAATGCTTGTTTAGTGCTTATGTCTTTATATAGTGGATATGTGAAGGGTTTTTGGTGTTTCAATTATACACAAAGCAGTCAATGTGCAGGGATGAGGAGAAAAAAAACAGTTTTTGCTAGCAAAGATTCCCATCTTTACTTTAGTCCAGAGTGCAATCACTTATTAAAGAAAAAAAATAGTGTTTGCTAGTAAATATTCTCATCCTATGGCCTGCAAATCCTTGCTCTGCACACACAACAAAATTAATTTTGTGGATCAAAATTGATGTCTTGAATATTTGCACTGATTGCTATAAGATTTGGACATAGGGAGTAGAATCATTTTTTTTTTTTTTTTTTTTTAATCTTTTTGATATCTTAAATATTTGCATTGATTGCTAAAGGTAACAGTATGATTATGTTTTTATTTAGACATAGGGAGTAGAATCTTTTTTTTTCCTTTTCTGTATAATAGTTGATAATGTCATACAGATGGTAACTTTGAAAGCTAACTGCTATGATTATCTTTTCGACATGGCTTAAATATAGTTCTACTTTTCCTTTTATTTGGAAAACTTCAAATTTAAACCTTAGTACTATTGGTTTAATCTTAGTACTGCTAGTTAAAGTTCGACATGGCTTAAATTAGTATTGTTGGTTTAATCTTAGTACTGTTAGTTAAAGTTCGAAGGTTAGTAATGCTCGATTTGGTTAGTACAGCTATATGAATTTGTACTTTGAATTATAGAAACTTAGAAGAACTTTTCATCAGGAATCAATGAGAAAGATATAAATTATTTGAAAAGTAACAGATACATGATCGGGTAGCATTGATTATTTGAAAAGATATAAATCATCGGGTAGCATTGATTCATTATTAGAATATTACTACAGCTTATTAAATTAGGTTAGTGAAAGTTTCCTTAAAAACAATATTTTGTGTAAGCTCTTTTAGTTCCCCATCTTCATCTTCCGTCATTAGTACTTTCAGCCCGCCAAGGCTTGTAACTCCAGATAGTGCGACATATAGTTGCCCATGGCTGAACACAGGGTTGGGTAAGTAGATCCCGACATGCTTAAGTGACTGGCCTTGGCTCTTGTTTATGGTCATTGCATAGCATGGTTTCATAGGAAACTGTCTACGTTTCATTATGAATGGCCATTTTGACTGGGTGGGTGACATAGTGATCCTAGGTATAAAAACGCTATCTCCTATATGTGACCTAGTTAGGATTTTAGCTCGAATAACAAATTGGCCAAGATCAGTAATGATTAGCCTGGTTCCATTGCATAAACCCTGGTTTGGGTTAACATTTCGCAAAAGCATTATCGGGAGTTCCTTTTTTAAGCATAGAGAATGTGGTGGCATCCCTTGGAAATTTAAAGAATTCAAGAACTCAATGGGATATAGCTCGTCTTGAGCTAGAGTATCAGTTGATGCCTTACATACTTCATATGCACTATTGTACGTGACAGAATCACCTGCTAACTTTTTAAACATATGTTCATTTATTGCATCAGCGTCGTCATTTTTTGGAGTCAGTATAGCCCTTTCTTTTAGATACGCATCTTCATTCTGCCTTGTTGTAAAATCAGGGAATGTTTCTATGATGATTTGATCAATTGGAGAATCCCCTGATTTTCTAATAAAATTCCGCGGAATCTGAATCCAGCTTGGCTCATCCTCCCCTTCTTTAATTTTGGCTTCCAAATTCCCATCGCCCACATCCAACACCCATTTATTGAATTCTTGTTTTCGAGTGTCAATGCTCCCGTTTTCTGTATACTCATTGATTCGCATACTGCGTGTAAGGGTAAAAACCTTGCAAGATTTCCATAGCTCTGATCGGTTTATGCAGGCTTAGATAACTTTTGATCTTTTGGCTTTCGGGATTACCGGTAGAATTTGTCTGAAGTCACCTCCCAGTAACACTGTCATCCCCCGAAGATGCGGTCTCTATTTTCAGGATTCTCGTACCCCAATATATCCGTCAATGTCTTGTCTAAGGCTTCAAAAGCATATCGCTGAGTCATGGGGGCTTCATCCCAAATTATCAACCTGGCCTCTTTCATTAATTCTGCCAGCTGTGTGTTTTGTTTGATACCATACGTACTATTGTCCATTAACTCCAATGGAATAACAAATCTGCTATGAGCAGTCCTCCCTCCCGGTAGTAGTAAAGATGCAATTCCTGGTTCAATAATAAAGGTTGAACAATTCAGCAGTTCTTTAAGTAGTGTAATATTGCTGTAATGCATAGTATGGATGTATAATAATTCAATAAACGCGTATTAAATGATGTACCTGAAGATGCAACTGCAAGAACTATCATTCTTTCTGATCTTAGTTTTGATATTATAGTCTTGTATAAAAATGTCTTACCACTCCCTCCGGGTCCATAAAAAAAGTAAAACCCTCCTTTTTGACTGTATACAGATTCGATAACTCCTTGATAAATCAGATGTTGATCTGTGTTTAGCACCGAATGACGCTGTTCATGTTCAATCTTGCTTGTTTTCATATCAAAGTCCAATGCTTCTCTAATCAAACGATTGTCCATGTTTGTTAGGAGCTTTGGGTTTGGTCGTGGAAGATCTTCGAATTAAGCTAAAGATCTACCAAATCTGTGTAACAATTCCTCTATTTCCACCAAACAATAGTTCTGAATTTGTTCTTCTGTAAGTTCTAATTCTGGGTACCTGAAGTGTTTTCTTTTTTTATGTAGAATATCCTCTGATAAAGCCTCCCAATTTTCTTCCCATAATTTTCGTGGCCTACTTACTTCACAAAACAACAATATAGTAACAAATAAGTCCCGTAATTGAGGTGCTAATGCCCAGAATCTTGCCTTTGATATAGCCTGGGTCCATTCTCTGTCATCATTGAGCAACCCATATGCAAAACAGACTTCCTTAAATGTCCGATATGTTATCTTGTTAACCGTCATCAGGTGTTGAAATGATTCAGGACCTTTGGCTATATTTAGTACCATTCTGAGATAGTAACGCTCCCCTGATGCAGGGTTGGAATAAACCATTCGGCCTATGCATTTTTTTTTTGTTTTCTAAGTTTCGAAATTCTTTCTTGTTCATGCCATACATTCTTTGTTGGAATTTGAGCATAAGTCAATTCCCGTGCTTCCGTATCACGCTTGTTTAGCTCAAACCACTCGGTAAACGTAGTTATATTGATGCCTTCCTTTTGAAGTAGTGCCGGTAAAATTTCAGAATCACGCAGCGTTATTGCGTTTTGGTTGGGTAGGTGGTAATTTAGCTTCATGACTGAAGGGTAGGAGTAATGGATGTCAAAAGAAAAGAGTCGCCATACTGCTTCACATGGCGCTAAGTAGCGACAATTCAAGAAATTCTTGATTTCATCAACTTCAATAACCTGTGTAGGAACTGTTGCATCAGTTTTTTTTAATGTTTTCTTGGATGACAATAGTAGCTCGGTCAGGCCCTTTGTTTAAGTATTTAAATAAGTACTTAATTGCCCTTGATCTATTGCACCATTCAACATTTATGTGTACCTGGTATTTAAGTAGAAGATATTGATTGTAAGGAACGACATATCTGTTATTGAAAGTGAACTTACCCTTTACAACATTGACTTTATTATCTCTCCGGCGGTAAACAGGGTAGCCATCCCCATCAATTGTTGTTTCTGGATAAAACAATTTAGGGAAATGTTTTGACCATTTTCCTTCAATGTTGCATGGGGCATACTTCGTATCCTTCCCGCATGGTCCATGCAACATATATTCAGTAACAACTTTATATCCATCCGGATCATTTGTTGGGCACGAAATCTCTGCTGAGATTATATCATCTATTTCAGCCCTCGTCCTGCACTTGGCGTTGTCTTTGAGCCACAGTAAAATATGTGCATGGGTCAAGCCACGTTTTTGGAATTCGATAACATACACAACTGAAACAAAATATTTGAAAAGTATTAGGTACTAATCAGAATGATTTAAAGGAAATATTAGGTACTAATCAGAATGATTTAAAGGAAATATTTTAACAAGTCTGCTAAATGTAAAACATAAATCTTCAGGTTCTATTTCAAATTACCAGTTACTAACATCAGATATTATATTGGAACAAGTGAACCCTATTCTTTTATGGCTTTTTTTAGGTATACGCCGCTTCACTTGTTCCAATATAATATCTGATGTTAGTAACTGGTAATTTGAAGAAGAACCTGAAGATTTATGTTTTACATTTAGCAGACTTGTTAAAAAATTATACCAGACATGTATTGAAAATTTACCTGTATATCTTTTGCGGGCTTTTTTAGACATGTTGAAAACAGGAACTGCTGCTTTTTCTTTAATATTTTCCATGTTCTTTCTTGGAATTGTGGATGTTTCTGGACCAATTTTTTGAATTTTTATCATAGGCGAATTGATGATTCATTGTATAAAAATTTATATGTGTTTGTGTTTACCTGCTTCATGCTTGCTTACTTATCTTATTTTCAGACCATAGTAACTCTCGATTTTGCCATCTGTTCTGATATTTGTATGTGAACGAATCATTATAGAGTTGTGGATTATGTTTGACAAGGATGTAATCTCGGTGTGCTTCATAAGTGAATATGTAAAATAAATAAATCGATAATTCTAATTGCATGAACAATTTAAATATATATGAAAAGCTATTAAATTTAAACATATCATGATCCATAGTTTCATAAAAATGGCTGTTATAGAATTCAGAAGCTCAATAGGTTGTCTTTTTGGATTTTGTGATGTAAATGCTACATTTACTGATTGTTAATATGAAAGATGTTTCAGATTTTATGATATTTGGAAGATGCTATGAGTTATGGGTAGTTTTTGTAAAGTGATATTGACTTGCTGAAAGTTTGATATAATTAGAGTTGTGAGTGTTAGTTAGTTGGATGAAGTAAGTTACGGTTCACTTTTTTATATGGTTACGACTTTCTATACAGTAGATTGCATCGAGTATGTCCATAGTTTCCACTTTTTAATATAATAGGTTGATAGGTCTTGATGTCCAATTTTACAGTCGTATATCGATGATAAGATAGAAAGATTGTATTATTGCATCTGTAACCATTACACAATCACTAACAACCTTCCATTGATTAGTAACTAACATTGTAAACTTGAACATTCATGATTTAGTTTACAATATTTTGTTAAAACTCTAAAATTTGAATATCAATTTCCACCTACTCTCGCCTATTATTGTCACTACCATAATCATCATCCATCTCTTCATTATCTGAGTTATTGCTTGGATATATAACCTGCAATGGTGTAGCTTCAATTGCTGCTGTTGGGACCAATCTCATGTTTTTCCTCCGTTTGTATCTAGCTTTGAAATTACTCTGTCTCAACCTTTTGGTGCCTGTGGCAAGTTCGTAATCAGGATTTTCTTCTACCCGCCTCTTTTCTTCTTTTAGCCTTGTTATGATTTCTTGAGTGTTCTCATCAACTTTTGCACCTCCATTTTCAGCCTATAATGCAAGCTAACTTTGTCAATAACATGGGATGTTATAAGATTACTTTTTTATATATAAATTTACACATTCATTTTTCCAAGCGATATCCTTGGATTAAACGTAACATTGATAAATCATAAAAATAAAATGTTAGCTTCATTTGAATTATGACATGGAGATTGCTAATTAATATATCTAAACTATTCAGCTTACGATGTGGCCAACGCTGAAAACCCATATCTCTACAGAATATTTTCAAAAGAGTTAAACAAATATTAAGTTCTTTGGCAGCTTGCGCTATTGGCAGGTGAAAATACTGAGCAATCACCTCTTTGTTGAATTCCATGAGATTTGAATATGGATATTGGATATGTGTTTGTGGATAAATAATTAGATCTGTGTGGGTAAAGGTTAGAATGTGTCTTTTTACACTACAAGAATTCAGGCGAATAGCCACGGATAGATTTTGTGGGTAAAAGGGTCAAATTCGTGGGTAACTGATGAATACCCACGGATTATCCATGAATCTGTTTTAATGGGGAAAACCTTCGAGGGTAATTGCCTAGCCACGACTTTTTTGACATGTGGGTAATGTTAACCATGACATTGTTTGTGGGAATTTTCATTCAATCCGTGGGTAAATGTTTCACGGGATTTTCTAAGCTACCACGAAAATACCCACAAATTGTCATGTGGGTAATCTATGGGTATATTTAGCCAGCACATAATCCGTGGGTGTGTTCATTAAATCGGTGGTAAAATGTTTCATGGGATTTTTTACATTACCACAAAATACTCACAAAAAGTTTTGAGGGTAATTCAAGGGCACACATAACCCACGTTTTACCCATGATAATTTATGGGTACATTTAACCACGGATATTTAAGTGTGAAAAGCCAAAGGTAATATTAGAAGTTTACCCACAACAATTGGTAGGAAAGCAAAGGGTAATATTAGAAGTTTACCCACAATAATTGGTGGGTAATTAATATTAACCACGAAAAGTACCGGTAAAACTTGTGGGAATTTTTCGATAAACTATTTGATTGAAATTAATATGAAATATCTACACAAATTTTGAAAGAGTTGCAGACAATATAACAAACATTAACGAACTTTATTAAACTGAACATAAACATAAAATATCCAAAAGGAACCAACAACCTAAATTATCCAAAAGGAACTGAACAAACAGCAACCTAAGATATGCAAACCAAAATAATCCTGAACCTAAAATACCAGACAAACAGAAAATAAATTAACTCAAGTTTCTCGATGTCCTAAGGCTGTGATGATCATCTTACTAGACTTCATGCTCCTCGGAGTTGCTAATGTTTGGGTTTTGAGTTCCCCCCACAGTATCTGCTTCATTGTTGTCTTCAGTGTCACTCTCAGTACTTGGGAAAGGAATATCAAGATGACCACACAAGAACTCAAGAATTTGTTGTTGCTTACCGATATTGCGAGTCAACTTTCTCTCCATTTCCAGATACTTGTTCTCCAAAGGTTCATGTGGCATATAAGTTGCAGAAGTTCTAGTGGAAGGATTCAGATAATAAGCAAATGCTTGTGAGCCAAGACCATACACATTTCTTTTCTTCACGCCTCCAACCGCCTCATAATAAAGTGCTGATTCATTCACCAATTGGGATGACTCACCTTCTGCATGATTTGCCTCACGTGCTTCCCTCAATCGCAACACATTATCCTGTTATTATATAGATGTGAAAATGAGTGATTATATACTAAATGAAAATGTTATTCACTTTTTAGATCAGAACTTACATTGATTGTTTTTGCCTTCTTATCGATAAAGGTTGTCTCGTCATGATTTTTTGTATGGGTATACAAAAAAAAGTTCAAAAGGATTAGGTGGACGCTTTAGTGTCGTTTCTTGCATACAAAAAATGAAAAAAAATCATAAACTAATCTGTAACAATTAATACCATGTAACAATTAAAATTTCTCTCAAAATAACTAAGGGATAATTTAGACCTTTCTCTTATAATTTTGGCTGCCTTCTCCCATGAAGGTTTCTGAACATACATAGATTTCTAGCAGAAGAAAGAACAAATATGAGGCAAGGCAAATAAGTACAACATCTAAATAGATACACAAACAAATACAAATATAAAACCACTGAAAAAAGCAAGTGTTCTAGTAAGGGATGGCACTGAAGTGCTACATCTTAATGACCCTTTTCAATTAACACTGGCACTGGCATGTACATACTTTAGAGCAACCAACTGGACTTCTATCAGCAATCTAATTACCACAAACATAAGGTTCAATAAGTGTCTTTACTAGTTCTTTTGCTTAACCTACAAGCTACATTATATATCCTAATGTCCTAGTGTAACCACTGAGTCTAGCTTCAAGTTCGATCATTTCCTACTAAGGTTCTTTGTATAAATTGTTTTCATTGTAGTCATGTTTAAGGTTCAATCAGTTCCAATTAAGGCTAACTGTATATATTGCAGTGCCCAACTATGTTTAGAAATATAGCCAGGCCATAGGATAAGATGGATTTTATGTGGCTTAAGTAAATCAAGCGAGTACCTGTTTTACCCAGACAAATCCAAATATACCCTCTAACTACTCACATACCAGTTTTAAATGCTCCACTTGCTGGAATTAGCTCGGCAATTGAGTAAGTTTTTAAGGAAACTAGTTCAATCAATTTTACTTCAAACTGCATAGAATAATCAAATCATACAAAATATAAAAATTATGCATATATGTGGGATTAAAAACTCAGTTGGATAGAAAATACTTACATCATCAATTGCAGCTTGACTTACAACATCATTGATGTGGATGTTCTAAGGTCTATGCATCATTACCTATCACGCAATGGTACCAAATGAACAAATTTTATATAGAATATATGAAAAAAGTGGCAGCTATCAAAGGCAAGCAGGTATAATGCTTAATTGGTTCAGTTCGGTGGACCTGTTAGCTTTTTTCCTATTCTTGATTTCACAAATATCCAATATATTACAAGTAATTATACTAATTGGAGAATTTATTAATGGACAAGATGTTTCTAGGGACAATGTTCTGTCATAATAAAAAGTTATTCAAAAAAATACTGTAATTCTTATAGACACCATTTAACCTTGTAAGTCGATAGAAATATAGCACAATTTTAAATTTAAAGATACTATTTTTTTTATAGCTGGTACTTTGTGTTTCAACTAGAAGATTAGCACGACGTCAGCCATATCCTTATTCAGCAGACCAAATGACCCATATGACCATATCTTATCCATTTAGACCATTTAAATTCATGCATTGCTTTAAGTGGTAGTCGTATGGACTTTTAAAGCACTCACTTATGACCCAAAATGAAGCAAGTAACTACAAAAAGGGTTAGTTGGGTTTAATGTTTTAGGGTTGATATTGCAATTTGCAAGGTCTTTATAATGAAAAGGAATCACGAAGTACCTTAAGGTCTTTCCCTTCCATGGCCTCTCGTTTTTTATTGCAACTTAAGCAAAGGAAAGGGCCATCCCATGGCCTCGGTTTAACTGAATTATTCAAACCTGCAAGTACTGAAATACCCTCGCCAGGTTTCAATTCTTTTTGACACACAGCACAAGTGAACAACTTGAACAAGTTACTGAGTGGGTATTTGGTACATAATCTGAAACAAATACATAGCCAAATTCAGATACCTACTAGTGGAAGTGATTCAGAAAAGTAAGGTATTCAAAAGTACAAACCGTTCTGAAAGCAAAGCTGATCCTTCCTCTATTAGCTCCTCTACCACATCTAGCTGAAGATATGTGTCATCAACCTGGGGCGGTGACCCTGAACTCTTTCTCCTAAACATGGACTTCAATACCCTTTTACCAGTCTTCTTTGCCTGTGGCACTTGAGGATTTGTCTTCTCCGGAGGTAGTATATCAACCACAATGCAGGTTGTATCGTCTCTTAACCCTATGGATCACACAGCCTCCTATGAACAGGAACAAGTAAAGTTAGAAAGATATTTGGAGGAGAAGAATCATTTAAGTAAATGTTATGTGAATTCATACTGTAACAATTTGTGCAGCCGCCGTATCTGGCGGTAGTCCACGACAACAAACTAAAGCTGCTTCTGCTGACATAGCATCCCAGACACCGTCACTGGCAAAAATCATCCTTCCGCCAGCAAAGGACAGCTGCAGGTTACAGATTACAAACATAGAATATTAGTCATGAACCAGATCTAATACGGTTTTAAACAAAACTAATAAAGAAAAAAAATGATAGATGAAAAAACAATTTTTGAAAAAGGAAGCCACAAAATTATGTCACAAGCATCATTTTAGAAACAAAGAATATCACATCTGATAATATATCAACAACCGTAACAACCAACCAAGTAGACAATTGAAGTGATTGGGTAGAGAATAACTAAAAACAAATTTCACTAGCTTGCAGAGGGTATCAGCTCATAAGAAGATACTTTACAATATATTATGTCAAAGCAATCAATATCATGAGCTCACCTTTACTTGTTTAACATAAGGAACGGGTACAATGAACTCTCCCACATCCAGATCTCCAATTGACCGTGACAGGCACAAGCCGCCAGGCCAACATCTCAAAGGACCAATCTGCTTCCGTATACTTGCCATTCTAAAATGCTACATTTCCTACAACACGATTGCAGAAACAATCAGAGGATCTTATTAACAAATAACTAAAGTAATGGGATATATGGAATTGCTTATTGAGTTATTTCAAACTACTTAGGGGGTGTTTGTTTAAGTTTATTCAGTTTCGGCTTATGTCTCATAAGCCCATTTTTTCCAACTTAAGTGAAACTTATATAAGCTCATATGGTGCTTATGGGAAATACCCCGAAAACACCGTAAGCTCATAAGCTAAAATAAGCTTAAACAAAACACCCCATTAAATCATCGTTGTTACCAGATATACTAATTACTAATAGAAGTGCTTATTTCAAAGCACCAAGTGCTTATTAACTCTAAGACAAGAACTTTTACGCAAAACTGACAGATAAGCACTTAAAAAAACATACAAATGTGTAAGATATGACCATATTGATTGTGTGCTTGATTTGGGTGGTCTTGGGTTATGGAAGATTAGATCCATGGTTTAAGTTAGAGAGATGTTAGAGAGAAGGTAGAGAGATGTAAAGGGAAAACTTGTAAAATTAGATTGAAGTGTGTGATAATATGCAAGAGTTCCAACCCTTCCCAAGTGTGGGAAGGGCTTTATATAGTTACTAATATTGTGCCCCTAGAGGGCTGTGGAGTGAGCTGAGAGTGGGGAAAGCCTCGACCCACTCCACAAATATAAATACGACTAAACTAATAATACTAATAATACTAATATTACTAAGCTAATATTAATAAGCCTACGAGCTATGTGAATGCTAAATAGATGCTCGGGGTGACCGAGCCTTCATCTGAATATTTATATTCCTAACAATCTCCCCCTAAGGGAGGTCACCCCAGAAATAATAATTTGAATTCTAGCATTCTTTCTTCTGAACTTGTCTTTATAGCTCGTAGTCTTTGATTCTTCAAAGTCTTGTATCTTTGTGCATTGTGCATCCAGCAGTAATCATTTGATGACTGTTTGATTGTCTTGGATGATCTTTGAGTATTCTTCGACTTTATCATCCAACATTTGTTTCCAAGTCATCTTACAGCAGTATGTCTTCACGTGATGTGATTGTCTTCGAGCCGACATGCTCACACTATTTGGTGTCATGATCTTCAGCATCAGAGTTTGCAGAAGCTGTGTTAAAGGTCTTTTAGGTTGATCATGACTTTGTTGAATTACAATGATGATGTAGTGTGAACATGTGGTAGAGGATTGGCAACTTGTCTGGAACCAGCTACACCAGCAACCAGCTACAGTATCCAATAGCTACAACCGCCAGAAGTTCCTGCATACGACAGTTAGCAATAAAACTTCCGGTACTTACAGGTTTGGACTTTGAGATTGTTAACAGCATAGTGTGAAAACTCTTTCTAATCCTTACCAAGACCGTTCCTAATCGAAAACCCACAGAGGGCTTTTTAAGATCGTACCGTAGCATATCAACGATTAGGTGAGTCGCTGGAGATCACTCCATGACTGTAGACCGTTTGAGACCGCCGCGATCACTAAGCGTAATCCACAGGGAATTACTGAAGTGACCTGCTTTCAGGGCTGCTTGATGTTGACCCTGGTAGGAATTTCCATTCAATCATTGAGAATTACATTTGTAAATTCTCTCATAAATGTTCTGGAAGATTACTAAGATCTGCGTAGGACTCATGAGTTTACACCTGGTGTCCTTAATGTTGAACAACCAGTGTAGAAATAATTCGTGTTCCTATGAGATCTTATTATGCATCTCGTGGCTCTAGACTCTATTGTGCGTTTTGATTTGGTGATCGGAGGCTGGAGAGGACTGCCACCTTTTCAATATCATCTAACTCGGAGTGAGAGAAACGATAGAAATGTATTGAGCTCCGTGACAATTGAAACAAGAGTCCTTTGAGGGACCTTGAGTGGCTAGGGAGGGTTGTGCAGCGTATCACTGGGTCCATGATACTTTATCTTCAATGTCAGCAATCAACTAAGTGATTCTGACAGCATATGTATTGACCCGGTTTCTGCCTAAAGTGTAAGGAGGGCTTCTTTCTTTTCACCCTTTATCTTTACATTTCTTTTTCATTCTTCAACCCCTTCAGTGCTTACCAAGACTTCATTACTAGTACCTTGTTGGGTTTGTTCCAGTACTAGCTCCATCTCAGTCGGCACTCTTCCCTTATTCACACTTTTCTCCTTTTTTAATCATACCTAAGGACTTCTACACTAACTAGTGGATTGTCCCTGGGTAGATCCCTCCGGCTCTGGCGGGATCGTGGGAACTTGTACCTAACCTTACCATCCTTATAACTCCATATATTAATAAAATGGTCGGTCTTTGGTGTTCTTCCACAATTGCCATAAACCAAATCTTTGAATAATCTCTCAAAGTGTTCATGATTCTGAAACACATTTTTGCAAACACTTGAGAGTTATATATTTTTCAAATGCTCCCCCTCAACATGTGCTCAAATGATTGTTTTATAAATTTGCACATGTTAGGTAGAGCTCGCACTTTTTGAATTGATCAACTTTCAGTGAACATGGCCGATTCGAGACACGCTTACATCACTGGTTAGACCAGCTTGAAATTATTACCCGGCCTGGTCAAGTCCACAGAAAGTTTCTCAAAATGGTACACCCTACTCAGACACATCCTTTTCGAGACACGCTTACATCACTGGTTAGACCAGCTTGAAATTATTACCCGGCCAGGATATGTCCTTTCGATTGATGACAACTTTGTGTTTCGTCAATTCATTGGTTAAGTCTGAGACACGCTCAACTGAGATGCCAAATCCTTTTTGTTCATTCGCTCCCCCTCAATATGTGCATCGATATACGAAAGAGTTTAGCACATATGGGAGAGCTTACATTTACGTCCAAACATCAAATTTTATCAGATTTCATATTTAAATCACATTCTCTCCCCCGATCAAAAATTTCAAACCATTTGAGATTTGTGATCCCAATTGATTTAAATAAGTTAGAAAATGTGGGAGAAAATGTGTCCGATTTAATGTTTTCTGATAATGGAACATATTATGCTCCCCCTTAATCTAAGAGGGAGATTCACTGCTCATTATGCACAAGTCGACTATTATGACACAAATGATATTGACCTTTTTGCGCAGACAATGTAATCATCTGCTTTTCTGAGTGAATCAGTGGTCAACATCAATCATCCATCCACCAACAAATCTTTCGCAAATGTAGTTGATCCCCACTTGGCAAGACCAAAATAGATGAATGGTGGTGGTGGTGGTGAAAGTGTTGTTGTTGTTGTTGCCGACGTTGTTGCTGTGGTGAATTCCGAGCCAATCAATAGAGTTTGAACGTCTGATCAAATGGTTAGAATGGGAACTGGCACATTCATTTTGGCTATGGAATGTGTATAAGAATATCAACACAGATATACATACATACAGATACACTATTCCTTAATAGCTACCCTTCAGCAGCTTGCCACATTATAATACCAAGTTCATCTTATAATCAAACCACAATCAGGAAGTACGTCAAACCACTATCTAGCATGAAGAGCAATTAGCAATCATGAACATGGCAATTCACACAGATTTCAATATTCAATTCAGGATCTTAGGAACATGATTCTAACATAATAGCAATATACCTAAGCGAATCCTGAGAACATATGCACAATATCAACAACAATTAAACAGCAGAGACAAACAACATTTGAAACTCATTCACTTAGATCATACAAATGCCAGTGGAGTATTCAAGAACATCAAACACAACTGGTTTTCTAACTTCTTTTAGGTTTTGAGTCTTAATGTATCTAGGGGATTAAACGAGGATTCCAAAGTGATACAAATGAACCTTCTAGTTATATAAAGCTAGGAAACTATAAGCAAATTGCACATAATGTCCTAAACTTTCTAGCAACTAACACATTTGGCCATTTGATATAAATTTTAGCAATTTCCTCTTCAACTAATACCCCATTAGCTACAAAACCTTTTCAAAGAGTTATGAATTTATCAAGAAACCCGTTTGATGATATAAAATTTGAATTCACTCTCCCCCTCAATCAATGACCCGTATTCTAGTTAAATATTTGTAGTCGTTGATTGAGTGACAAATTTTATGCACAATCTAAGTCTAAAAGAATTTCAAGCAACACATAATCACCAAGTGTCTTACAAATAATTTTCAGAAGAATCTTAGAATGAAAACTATTTGGATGCAAAGAAGATTTCTCTTCCTTTACCAGAAATGATGCACTGAAATGTACATCAGATCGAAGAAACATGGATATAAAGTAATCCATGCCCAGGTGAACATCACCCAGTTGGAGGAACAACAGTCTTTTTGGCGACGTGCTTTCCCCATTTTGAAGCGCGGGTTGCTATCTAAAGTAATAGCAAGCCATTTAGACATGTTTTAACCATCCATTTTAACTTCTGCTCGAGCTTCATTTAAAGACCCGTGCCATTATTGAATGACATTTCTAAGTCCGTAAATGTTATCGATAAACAGAAGACATGCCTAGGTGAAACTATTTTTGGTATTTTCTATTTTTTTTTAATTTTTATGGTTTTTCTGGTTTTACGTTTCTCTATTTACAAATTACAGGTTTTCTATATATCTATTTACAAAATGGTATAAGATATGAACAAAAATGAATGAAGCAAATATATACAAGGATACGAAACAAAAACCATTACTCTTCAGCTTCCTGAATCTTCTCCGCTGCCATTCCTTTACTTGTTGAAGAGCAATGTGAGCACATTTAATTAGGGATTAATACTGGCTTTTCACTCTCCCCTAATTAGTGCTCTCCCCCAATCTGACAACCTTTCTGATGAGCACCCATAATAGGAAGAAGAATTTGGATGAACGCCCATGATATGAAGAAGTCTTTGGATAACCAAATGCATGCCGTCTTTAGTCTTCTAACACATAGCGGAGAATGTAGAGAAGACTGAAGACTCGACCTTCTTCAAGATTGCCCAATATGGAGGAACAGAATACCAACCATCTTCATTTCACCAAATGCTTTCCAGTAACCTTACATATAACCCATCAGCCCGCAGCATACACATGAGATGATAACACACAACAGAGAATGTAGAATAGACTGACGACTCGACCTTCTTCAGTATTTAGTATAACACCAAAGTAACAAGTTGAACCACTGATCATCTATAGTATGTATCCATCCTTGGATATTAAGCCCTGATCACGTGAACCTGTTGTGCGTCCTTGATGTACACATTCTCTCTCCCCTGATTGTTACGATTAATCAGCCCATGACGTAAAAGCGAAACGATAATACCAAGGTAACAAGTTGAACCACTGATCATCTCTGCGGTTATCAACACCGGAATAACTTCAACTCAGAAGCAGTATAAAGCCCGATCACGTGAACCTGTTGTGCGTCCTTGGTGTACACATTTCTCTCCCCATGATGGTTACGATTAATCGGAATCATCATCATGATGTGTACATGCAGCGTAATGACGTGTACATGAAGCATTGACTAGAAACCCATTGTTGTTGATTGTACCAGCCCGTGAGACGATGTCGATTAGCATTCCATGACCATGTTCTTCAACACCTTGATAGACGGAGGAAGATGTAGTGTTGGAGAACCATGGTTTGCACGACTCCTGAACTGACGTATTCAGGAGTCGTATGACCATTTCTCAATCATCAATCAACATGTAGAATGATATTCACCCTTTCCCCCCCCCCCCCTTAAAAATTGCATATGCCTGTCAACTGCAATTTTTGATGATTGAGCTAGTGAATATGAATACCATCAATGGTAAGTAGCTCCACTTGACGGTTCTTGAAGACTAACATGTTGTTTGTTCACCCTTTCCCCCCCTCAAAAATTGCATATGCCTGTCAACTACAATTTTTGGTTGAATACGTGAATAAAAATATACTCCAATATGCGCCGATCCACTTGAAGACTGAATAAGCACAGAAAGAGCATAAAACTTGTTGATGAGAATGGCCATAAATAAGAAGATTCCTCTTCTTTTGAAGATAAAGTGCACTCAAGCGTACACTTTTCTTTTCTTTGAAGAACGAGGCCTGAACTGATGTATTCAGACGTCATAATGATGAAGAGCGAGGCCTGCACTGATGTGTACAGGTGTCATAATCTCTCTCTTTACTACTTCTCTCATCTAACTCGTTACCAACCCCATTATCATTTTGTCGGCTTGACGTCGTGACCATTGATGGAGAAATACCCAATATGATGTACTTGAGACTGAAGTAATATAACCCGAACTTGTGACTTAAACTTGTACTAATGCGAGACAAAGAGCGGTGCAGAGACTTCGTGCAACATCGAATCCCTAAGTACTCTATACTCTTCAACCAACAAACCATCAAGTATAAGACGTACATCACCTCTTGGATATCCACAACTTCGTGTGACACTGAGCACTACAACGTGACTCCTTAAAGTGATAGTTATTTTGTAAAAGAGAGAAAGAAAAAATAAATAGATATCCAAGTCCTCGTCATTGTAAATGTTGAAAGCTCAAACAAGGATCTCGAAGAATCTTCATCCAACCTCCCCGATATCTTCAGATACTAAGTACACGCACCCATGAAATTTCACTTCAGCCTCAAATAAATAATATTGATCTAACGCCGTAGTCACATCTTGTCGATTAACTGCCCCGATCCATCCATTTGTGATGTTTTGGCTGATCTTTGATAATGGTTTTAACCCGATCATGGTCAAGAGCGCATAGCCCATCATCACGGGATTTTACAAATCTATGGTTTAAACCGAGAAATAAGTTCTTTCGCGGGATTTTACAAAACCAAGAAGAAACCGTGAGACAGTAACAGGTTGAATGTGGCATAACAGATTTGATTTAGGTGAATATCAGTTTGGGTTAAGAATATCTTGAGAATTACAGATCATATCACACCTTTTAAAATCTTTGTCCAACTAACCAACCTCGAACACAAACCACTATTTGTGACCACTTGATGAAGGAAACCCGATATACCAATCTTGCAAATGAAGTAGAATTACTCAAATTTGTTACCTAAGCTTGCATTGTTGTTGGAAGAACGGTGTTAAGTCTTTAAGTGCTTAATGTTATCCTGACAAAGTATGAGACATTCATCACCTCTTGCGATTATCCACAACGTCTTCTACGTGTGACACTGAGTACTACAATGTATCTCCTTTAAGTGATAGTTTACCAGGTCTACAACCATCCACCCCGACTTCTGGAAACTAGATAACCCAAGTCTTCAACTTACATCTTAAGCACGAGCAAGTTATCATTGAAATCATGCATCCAACCATCCCCGATTTCAAGATAAAAATAGGTAGACTCTTTCGTGAAATCCAACTTCACCCTCAAGCAAGGAATGCCAAATTAACTTCGTAATCATTTTGTGCGGTTGAATAGTCAAAGGGAGAAGAAACATGCGCTAATTCCTAGCAGTGCCCATGACTCATAGTCAGTCCAATCAAACATAGTTGTTTGACCCAGCTGCTTGGATGATATTAGGTGCAGTGCATGGAATAGTTGTCGTACTGTGTACAGGATTTTACAGTTCTTGAGATTTAACCGAGAAATAAATTCAAGAACAAACTGCACAACAGTAAGTATCAGACCGCTGAAATCTTATGCAAATAGCTAAGCCCCAAACCGCTGAAAGCTAAACCACTGAAACTGGAACCGCTAATATTCAAACCTCTGGAGACTGAACCACTGAATCCTGAATCGCTACGATCTGACCCGCTGAAACCGGAACTGCTAAGATTCAAACCGCTGGAGACTAAACCGATACGATCTGACCTGCTGTAACCGGAACCGCTAAAATTCACATCGCTGGAGACGGAACCGCTAGGAAACTCGCACTAATTCTCCCCCTCAAAAAGGGCATGAAATGACCCTTTTTGCCAAAGCTGAGAGTCCGTGATGTTAGTGAATTTGTCAGGCACAATACATGGAGAGAGACAAATAAAACTATTGCAAAGAAGATGGTGATTAAGACTCTCTTGTAGTAACCCCTTGCTTTGTCTCTTCATCAATGGTTTAGCAGATTAAGAAGTTCACTGAAGCTTGTAGTATGCCAAAACCGCTTGATGAAATGTGTTTAACTTTAGAGTGAGTAAAAGGTTACAACACGTCTCTAAACAATCCACCTTGTGTCTTTAAGTCTGACCACCTCTTGAGAAGATCTTGTACTACAATCCCATTAGAAGCTTGAGAAACAACAATCTCTTGATGAAGCTTGATAAAAGACAGATCCGCGACTTATACTTGCACTAAATTTGTGATCTAGAACCTATATTGAGCACAACAACGTAACTCCTTTAAATATAGGTAGTGATATATACCCAACCTTCCATCCTTTATTGTATATATCCACTTCTTGAACATCCAAGTCTAATCACCGTAAATACGCTCGAGCAAGGGTCATCAAACATCGTGCATCCATCCAACCCCGAGATGTTTGTGACACTAAGTACACCAACCCGTGAATTAACAAACCAACCAAGTCACCATAATTTCCCAATTTCTGCCGATCTCGAAGCACAAACTTATCCCAAAAAATTGGTCACACCCCGTAAGTTTTATTATGCCTAATTCCAAGTCCAGCCTACTTGTCCAAAATTAATTTCACGGGATTTTACAGCTCTTGAGATTTAAACCGAGAAATCGAATCTTTCGCGGGATTTTCTAAAACCTACAAGAGAAACCGTAAAATCAACAAGAACAACTAAGAGTGAATTGCAATACTAGTCTTCAAAATTCAAGTCAAAGGAGTCAAATCACAACTTGATCAGATCGCAACAAGTCAAGTCACAGGTTGTCAACTTGCAACAAGTCAGATTGCAATCAACCAAATCACAATTAGTCAAATCGCAAGTGTCAACTCGCAACGTCAAATCGCAACTGGTCAAATCGCAATCAGTCAAGTCGCAACAAGTCAAAACGCAACTTGAAAAATCACACTTTAAACAAATTGTTATTTGTCAGCTATAACTCAAATTGCAAAGATCAAATTGCAGGCTCACTCAAGTCGTAGGAACTAATAGAACAATGCTGACAAATCCACACCTCTGAAACTACGTTGCTCATCATAAACCCAAATACTAGCCTTGACGTGAGAATCTTCGCGAAGAAATTCGTAACAACCAAAATAATATACTTCGACCAAATAGTATACCATGATATTCAACATTAATCCAGTTGACAACAAGTTGATACAACTATTAGGAATTCATATATCATATCACATTCACAACCCAATGTCTCAAACACCAAATCCGTGAACCATGTGTGGCAGCCCAACAAACATTGATGCAAAAAAATTTCAGCCCAAATGAATTAATACCAACAACCCTAATCCTAATCTTAAATCATGCACCCCCATCCTCTCCTTCAACACACCCAGCCACCCAACTAATCTAAACCCTAACTCATATCATCCATCAGCCCCTTTTGATAATTTCTTAAAGAAGGTTAACCCAGTCAACCACAGATCAAAGCTAATCCCAAACACTATCGCAAACTGAACCCTAATTACCCACTTGTATCAGTTTCATCGACACATGAATTAACTTCACATATAATCCCACCTGCTACTAGATGTCGACAAGAACTACTCAAGATCGACTCAATATTCGAGGCTAGAAATTATCATGAAAGCTTCAAGATCCTAGGGGGTCAAGGTAGGTGATTAATACTTGTTTAGATTTTGGTTATAGCTGAATACTGACACGAATGAGGATGAGTTTGGGTGGGTTAGGTTAGATGTGAAATGAGTTGTTGTAATATGATTCGATCAGGTTGATTGTTGTATCTTCGATTCGAATTTGATTTGAATAAAAGGACCAGATTTTAGATGCTCTTGTAATCTATTGTTTGGGTCAGTAGTTGTTATAGATTTGTTGTGGTATCTTGTCGGGTTTGTATCAAACATTGGCTGTTAAGTTGTTTTAGTGTGTTGTTGATGTTGTTGACTCGAATGGTAGTATATGAAATTAGTTTGTTTACCTCGAATGAATTTGTTGTTGTGACTCTTGTTTTATGGATTTGGTTTTGACAAACAAGGTTTGACTTTTTGCTAACACCACAATTCGCAACCTATAATTTTCATCATAGATTCTATCCACCAAGTCACCATAAATCTTTTAGACACAACCCGCAACATAGCAAACTAATATTATGGACACAATTCGCAACTTTCATCCAGACACAAAACGCAAGCCACAAAACTTTAGCCATTCGAGACAAAACGCTATGTGGGCAAATGCTAACCATTTGAGACAAAACGCTATGTGCGCAAACTGCATCAACAAACAGACAAAACTGTCGCTCTCGTCCTTTTTTCCTTTTGCAGCAACACTCCAAACATCAGTCCCAAGGAGACACTAAACGCAACTTCTTTGTCCAAAAACAGTGCACAAAACGCAACTTTTGCAAGACACAATGTGATGTGTCGCTTTCACCATTTTGTCACCATTATCCATTTTTGGCTACCAGCCAAATAACACAAATTCACTCACAACAGCCAAGGAGATTGACACAAAACGCAACTTAGAACATCCATCAAAACTTGCCACCAAGCTGCTGTTTTAACCAAAACAAAAGAGAAGCAAGCAGCTGCTACATAAACCAAAATCACAGTATGGACAAAACAAGGATATACGAGTTTAATACACTTAATGGCACGAATAAATGAACCACAAACCAAAACAAAAAAAACCTTCTACTGCTACATAACCAAACGTATGGGCTTGAGACAAAGCAAAATCACTAAGGCCCAACATTGTATATTTTTAGCAGCAGTATTCAAACAAATGGACAGCAGCAAAAGAGATATGCCCAACACACAATATGAAGTGATATTCGAACAAGTATAACACCTCAAATCATGAGAGCAAATTGACATACTTGAACAGTGTTCGAACCAAACAACAAAAATAGAGACCACAAATCTAGGCACACACACAATCAATTCGAACCTAACCATGGCTCTTGATACCACTTGTAAGATATGACCATATTGATTGTGTGCTTGATTCGGGTGGTCTTGGGTTATGGAAGATTAGATCCATGGTTTAAGATAGAGAGATGTTAGAGAGAAGGTAGAGAGATGTAAAGGGAAAACTTGTAAAATTAGATTGAAGTGTGTGAAAATATGCAAGAGTTCCAACCCTTCCCAAGTGTGGGAAGGGCTTTATATAGTTACTAATATTGTGCCCCTAGAGGGCTGTGGAGTGAGCTGACAGTGAGGAAAGCCCCGACCCACTCCACAAATATAAATACGACTAAACTAATAATACTAATAATACTAATATTACTAAGCTAATATTAATAAGCCTACGAGCTATGTGAATGCTAAATAGATGCTCGGGGTGACCGAGCCTTCATCTGAATATTTATATTCCTAACAAAATGTAAAGATAATAATAAAAATAAATAAATAAATAAATAAATAAATAAATAAATAATAAGACTTACAGCAGTAGGAAAAGTAGCCAAAAGCTGTTCATAAACAGGCACTGCATCTGTTATCGGCAATCTCTGGTAAATAAAAATTAATCAAATTAATGTCAAGAATAAGAAAAGTTAGACTAATAATAATAAAAAAATATAAAATTTACCAAAGCTTGATTAGCAAGCGCTTCAGCAGATTCAACACTGTATTTTTTATCTTCTTCCATTATTTTAATTTTAAATTATTAGGGTTTTTAAAGATTAAAACCTAAGCAAGAAACTTGAGATAGAAGAAGACCGGATATTGTTTAGGTGTAAATGATTGTGAATGAAATATTTGGGAAGGAGGGCAATTTGATTTTGGGGAAAAATTTAGGCGATTTTGGGGAAACATTTAGGCGGGCTTGTGAAAAGTTGAGAGGGAAATTTTTTTTTTGCGTGTAATTGGGGATAAAATAAATCCTTATTGCAACTCTATATTCTTTGCAGCAGGATGTCTGGTTTTTTGCATCGGGTGTGTTTGGATTTTAAGCTGAGATCAAGGACATTTGCAGCACACTGTGGTGATATCATACAAAAGAAGTGTCTAATAAATGAGCAAAATAATTTAGGCACAAAAGTTAACCATCGCTATAATTATGGGCATATTTTTACCCACAAATTACACGCACCAAATTACCCACGAGCACAAAGGATGACTCTAATAAATGGGTAATGTAAATTTAGCCACGTAAATTACACTCGAGATGTTAAATGGGAAACCGGGTCTGTGAAAAGCTACAAGTATAAATGTTACCCATAAACCACCCACAAATATTACCAACGAATACAAAAGATGTGTGTAGTCTGTGGGTAAAAAAAATTTACCCACAAAATTAGCCATGACTTTACCCGTGATAAAAAAATTGTGTGTAATATGTGGGAAATATTTTGGCGGGAATCATTTAGCCACAAACCACACACGATATATTATTTAATGGGTAAATTTATGGGTAAAATTATGGGAAAATCGAGGGTAATTTATTCTAGACTTTGGATTTGCTAATTATGGGTAACTAATGGGTAATATGAGGGAAAATACACACGTATCAATGTACGTGGGTAATTTTTGTGGGTAAAGCCCTGTTTTCTTGTAGTGTTAAAGCCTTACTAAGCTATTCAACTTTCCTCCAGTTACAAAAAAAATTTATAACTTCGACTCACCCATAAAGTATATTTATTAGGTATTCATAAGGTTTTATAACAAACAACTCATAAGATAAGATAGTATTCATTAAATTAAAACACAAAATCAAAAATTAGTTATTTGATGAATAAGGCATAAAGCCACAGACACCTAACAATATCTGTGATTCATCTTATTATTTTTTTTTCCTAACAAACTATTTGTTGAGCTCTTCAATCTTCATGTTCTTTATCATGCTTGACCCCAGGGATGATCTATGCATCACATATTTTTATGGGAAATTGTGTGCACTTCATTTTAAATGGCCATCTATTCGTGGTTAATGTGAATGTAATTCTTGGTATTACAACCGTGTCGCCTATATTTGACCCGGTGATGATTTCTGCTTCAACAACTAATCGTCCCATCCGCTTGATAATTAGGTGGGTTCCAATGCACAAACCTTTGCTTTGATCCACATTTCTGATGAGCACAACTCGTAGGTTTTTTTTAGCCTTAGGATGTGAGCTGGCATATGCTGAATATCTGTAAGATGTGACATAGTGTTGGGATGTGTTGTTAGGAGGATATCAGTTTGTTATTTATATTATGACATAGAAGGGTTAATAAACTGAAGCATTTATTGGTAAGCAAATGAAAAGCACTTGTTAGTTGGTGATGACTGTTTACAACTTGATTGATCTGCTATCAAATTTGTAGTAATGAACACCATGTTTAAATTTAAAATAGGAGTTTAATATGAACTGCTCTCACAAATTACAACTGCCAAAGGAATGTTTATACTGCTAAGCTTATTGTAAACGTTTGTAAGGCTGGCTTCACGTTTATACTGCAAATGAAAAGTTAGTACTGCTAATTAAAAAATTTAGTACTGCTCGAAGTCACTTTGTACTGCTGCAAGTTTTCATTTAATACTGCTATCACGTTTCTACTGCTTATCGAATGATTAGTACTATTGGTTTAATCTTAATACTGCTAGTTAAAGTTCTAAGATTAGTACTGCTCGATTTTGTTAGTACTGCTACACACTTTTTAGTACTGCTGATTGATATGCTTTCAGGTTATTCCATAAGTTATTTATGTAGTATGAATAAGTGTTGGCATGTAGATTTTATTATGTGACAAATCAAGAAATAATAAATAAATGTGGTTGTGTGTTTGATATATTCATGCAGAAATTGACCAATGCTATTCTTGATTTGAAGCGTTTGAACATGGAAACAAAGACAATCGATTCAAAATATGAAAATTGATAACTAAAGATAACTATTGTCTCAAGGTAGGAAATTTCATAATCCTATTAACTATTAGGATCAAATTTATTACATTTTTCCTAACTATTTATTCATTGCATGCTTCACTCATAGGGGGTTTATTATGCCTGTTGCTTCCAAAAACTTGATTGCTTGATGTCTACTCCTCGTCCGATGTGGCAACAACCATCCTAAGCAAAGCTTGTAAGAAATTCACCTCTTAAGATTTGGAACAATATTAAGGCAAAGGGATAATTTATATCAGATATGTACCTTTTTTTAAGCTTCTTCTTAGAAGATCATGCAGCTTTGTCTTTTATCTGTTTGTCTTCTTCGGTGTATGAATCCTCAATAACAACCCTAAAATAATAAGGCAATAAATAACAGACTAATCTATAGTACAATAACAAAAGAAATAACTGAAATCCAGACCTTCTTTTTTTCATCTCTTCCTCTATTTCAGTGTCTGAATCCTCAACATCATCCCTTAAATAATACAATTATAAATGCCATGTAAGCAATTGTAGTTTAAACTGTTTACAGATGTGAATGAATGAATCATTGCCTAACATTTTTTTGATCTTTTGTTCAGTAGGCTTCGATGGATTAGACAAAGATGGGTCATCTGATAATTTCTTTAACGGACGCTTTTCAGAAGCAGCATCTTTGCCCGCTTTCTCTTCATCTATTTCAATATCTGATTGCTCAACATCATTCCTTAAATAATACAACCAAAATGAGGTAAGTAATTGTATTTTAAACTTTTTCAACATATGGATGGAGAAATCATTGCCCAACCCTTTTTTGATTTTTTCCTTAAATGGCTCCAATGGAGTTGATTCAGAAGTAGCAGTTTGTTCAACCGTGCTAGAACTCGCACTTTCATCAGCAGTCTGGTCTGCACAAATTGCTGAACATGTGAAACTCTCATAGCTTCCATGCTCATAATAAGTATGTGTTTTTATCTCCAGATTGTGGGTAGCGCCTACAATATCAGCTATGGCACACGGCAACACAGCGTGATCTTCTGAATCCTGCAAAGGAAGATAAGGTTAGGAAAAATTATTGCAACACTCTTTAACATTATTAATGTACCTCGCCCTCTGTCCCAAAAAGTGAGGCTGCTGAGTGTTTAACCAACTCTGTTGCAGTCTCGTCAAACATCACAACAACAGTCTGTTCTGTCTCGTCAGAGACACCAAGCTCAAGCCTGTACCTACACATACAATATTGCACACCAACGGTAAATAATAACTCCAATTGGTATTCAAGTATTGTTGGGTCAATATTTTTAAAAATAAATCAATTACTGTTGCAAAGATATAGTAACACCTTATAACTGGGTAATCCGAAACTGTATTACATCCGTCACACCAGAATTTTCCTTCCTGCCTGGTCAATCCTTTCTTGCATTTTCACCTCTACACGATGGATAGTTTCATCCCTTTCTAGTTATGACATTGTTTATCCTCACTTTACAGATGAAGGTTAAACTCTGAAAAAGGAAACAGGATGTCAATAGGTGGTAATGGGCTATAATTACACTAACAAAACATTACGGATGAAGATGAGTACATCATTCCTCCTATTTTTGGCCCACATCAACAAACTCTCTAAGGTCCCAGGCTTTGGTATAGAGTGATCAACATGTACAATTTCCTTCTTTTGATTGACACCACTACAAGCAACATGAATGTTAATAGGTAAAATGATCCGAGTAATTAAAGTTGTATGTAAGATGTAACTTTGATTACCTAGCGCCTGCTTTAAAATGTTTCAGAGATGGGATGTCATCTGTTAGTTTTTGTGTATAAATATTAATATACGTATGTCCGGTTTTGAACCCGAGGCTCGGGATTGCACACAATAACGTGAGAGTTTCAATGATGAATGATTAAATATATTTCATGTATTTATTTATTCATTTCACCAATAAAATACTTAACGACAGTTAGTATTTAACGGAGTTAGAGATAACGACCGTTAAAGGACTAAATGTGAAAAAGGGAAGAGAAGGATCTAGAATCCCTTTCTTGGGATTAAAGTCGGCCAAGACTTTCCTTTTAAGGGGAGGGCCGGTTTTGGATGGCTTGGAGGAAAAGAAAGGGTTAGCCTATAAATACAATTCATTGTGTTTTAGTTTTTTCCTAATCTTGAATCCCTAACTATAGCCAAACTTCTTCTCCTCTCTCCCTCTAGGTCCAAACGATCGACCCTCTTTTAAGTTCACTAGAACTTGGTCGATTCTATTAGGACTTACAAAGTGTTTGGTTATTGGTGATCAAGAACCTAGCTTTTCTCATTGAAACGCTATTATTACGTGTGTACAGGAACGAGTGACAAGCTTACTTTAGCTTGTGATCTTGGAGTTAGATCGATCAACATATAATCCCAATTAGGGTTTATATAACTTGTTCTTGTTCAAGAGATTCCTTGTTCTTGCTAGGAATCATTAAGGTACGTGTCTTATTTAATTTAATTAATTACATGTTCTTGTAGATCCTTTCCGCTGCGTGCTTTTGATGATACTATGTGTTTATGATTTATTTATAGTTCACATATTCCAACAGTGGTATCAGAGCCAGGTTTAAGAACTTGTAATTAATTACTTAAACCTAAAAATTGGATCTTGTAGAGATTACATGCAATTATAATTTTAGAGTTTGTTTAAATTTTATTATAAACCCTAACATGGGTCGATTCCCATTAATTAAAAATTAGGGTTTTAGGTTTTTGATTAAAACTTGAGAAACCTTAGGATTGCATGAAAATTTTTAGGAATTAATTAGTAAGTACCGTATGTGATGTTACTAATTAATTAGATACGTACATGGTATATTGACCTAATAATATGGACTACATGATTATGTGATCAATATGGGATCCATGACAAATCTTGCATATTTGTCATGGTATGTTTTGTATGTTGTATTGAATTATTTGCTACATGATTTAAATAAATCTTAAATTGGGGAAGACCTCAATATATATAAATTAATAAGTTATGTGCAATGTGGTATCTAACTAACTAAAACTTACGCGGCCAAGTTATTTGGCGTCTGTGGACCATTGGGCACAATGAGCTCGAAAACCAATGGGAGTTTTGTTAGTTACATACATTTAAAATTACACATAGAATTAATATTAGGATTTATTGAAAAAAGGTTTGCATGTGGCTATATGATATCGTGGATGATCATATATTTGTTATTATGTGTTTTATTTATTTATTTGTAATTACTTGATCTTTTGTGTTTAATATTATAATGGATTGTAAACTACAAAAGAGGGTAATTTTTCAAAATAAAATAAATAAGACTAATAACTATGAAACCTTTGTAGTAATTTTATTTATTGCCAAGTCTTATGTGCCGACAGTGGTTCGCTTCGCACGGTAATTTGCTCCCAGGCGAGACTAGCAATAATAAATTTACTACATTAATTGTTTTAGCAAGAAAATCATATTTTTTTAGTTGATTGATTGCGACTGTACTAAGTGGTCGAAGCGGCAGACCTAAAATTGGCAAACTAAAAAGTGGGTTCTAGTTGGTACGCATTAAATTGTGACCTTAGAGGGGCACGGTTTTAACTAGCTTCGGCGGCTGTCGTCCCTACGCCCGCCTGTGCGTCAATTATAGACTTACCAAGTACACCACGATAAATACGAAGCATCTTAAGGCAATGTTGTAATTTGTTCAACGCCTCAATTAAAAGATTTGATGATTTGAGCTACGAATGAGTAAACGGTTTTGTTTTTGAAAACATATATGATACAAAGATGAATGCATGACATCTTTATACATATTTTTTTGATTTTACACATCAAAATTTATTACCCTTTAAATTTAAGTTAAATGCCACCCAACTACAAAAAGAAACACCTAAGGTTTCATCCTACATCACTAGCAGCCAAAGTTGAATGTTGATGTTCAAAGGATGGTCATCTAAGGGTAAATTGAGTACTTTATTGCTAGCAGCCAAAGCTGAATGCAATAAACCGACGTCAATTTACTGTTTCTTGAGTTGGTTAACTTAATTGGGCACTTTCATTACTAGCAGCCAAAGCTGATGTAATGGAACGGCGCCAAGGCATAAAGATTTGGGGATGAAACATGCTTACATTTTGCAACTGATGTTGGCAATATAATGTAAGTCCCAAGATTTTTAGGAATTGCAATTTGACATTGGCAATTGGGTGATCCCGTACCTTATTGAGCTCTTTCATTGCTAGCAGCCAAAGCTGATGTAATGAAATGGCGTCAATTAGGATCCTGGTTTTCAGTGAAAATTAAATGGTTATTTTAACCAATGGGTGTTTAATTTTTTGAAATGTTTATTATCGAAAATACTAAAATTGAATTTTGAAAAATTCTTTTAATGTATTTAATGCAACACTAAAACCGTAAACGTAGGGTTTTACTTTAGTGGAAAGTTGATCTGCACCTGTAGGGGTCTTTGGATAGAGTCAACTTGACTAAACGAATAAACCCAGTCTACTTTCCGTGTGAAGAGTAAGACTTAATCCTATTCCTTTTCATGAATGAGAAAGGTATAATAGGAAAATTAGAATTGTCTAAATTCTAAGGAATAACTCATGGCGAATTTTCTTAAGAAATTGCAAGTTAGGAGTTATTAAATTAGAAGCTAGACTAATTACCGCATAATTGGTGAAAGGCAAACTAGAATGTTTGATCTAGTTGTTATGCTTTAACCATTTAAAGGTGCTACATTCCATGATGGAGATGACAGACCTAACTAAGGAAGAAATTGCATACCCAATTCTTTCAAGTTAATTGCATTGATGGATATTCCATCATTCACAAAGTAGAATACATTCTTTGAAGTACCTTAGTAGCTATTACATAAGGGATTACTCAAAGGTGTAGGAAAGTAAACAGCATACTATTTGCTTTTACTGGTAATGCAACACTAACAATGTTGTCAAAGCCAGTGGGAGCATTGTGTTGTAATTACTGAATAATGAGTTCATGTAGTGATCTTAAATTCAGTGGGAGCTACAAGTCTTGGTATCTAAATATCCTGACAGTAACTCATATTATCTCTAGAATTTCTTGAGATGATTAATTTCAAATTATAGACACTTGTGGTATTAAGGATAGTTGTGTACGTTTCCTTATTAGACGAGGTGATTCTATATCTACTTATACCGATGACACAAATCATATTGGTTATATAAGCAAACGATTGGCGTGTTGTTTATCTGATACATAATGTTGTTCCATGCACAAGTGGGAGAAATCTTATTGTGTGCAAGCAACAACATAAAGATATATGATTTATAGGGTTCTCTTGACTATAAGGTAAGAGATCAATGTTCTAATGTGTTTTATGCACATTCTAATTTATAGAACACTTGGAGTTAATATCTATTTTCATTACTAGATATTAATGACAAGGTAAATTACATACTTTTATTATTAGCAGCCTTGGCTGATGTAATAAAACTATGTTAATTTACAAGTTTCTAAATTAGAAAATTATTAGAACAAGTGTCAATATGATAATAAGACTACTTCTAATGTGAATATTTATGTATTGTTGTAATGACATAAATAAATGAAGTAATCTTATACTACTTCATATTTAGATGTTTATGTATTCTTGGAAGACATAAATATCTGAAGTAAATAAATTAACTTGAAACATTATTGAAACCGAATTATGGTATTCATAATTACTTTAGTTATACATGTTTATATTGTAGATATAAATATGAAGTCTCTTATTGCTATAAGACTTATAACAAAGTAAGACGTTATCTTGTTATGTTTTTAATTAAGACATATACAAGAAGTCATTGAGTTGATTAATGACTTATAACGTATATTGGGATTATAACAGTTTATGGCCTTTGGTAAGACATAGAAATTAAGTGGCTTGGGAAATAAGGCACTTATGTTATAAAGCGTGCAATTGGCTTGGAAATTCTATTTACCATTAACTTGACTTAGATGGTAAATAGGTAAGCCAAAACCAAATATATTTATCTCACATATTGTAAAATTGACTTACAATATCAATCCTGATGAAATACATAAGTTTATGGTATGTTCAGTTAGGAAAATCAAACTCTTGAAAAAATTGTTTGATTAAAGATAAATATATCTACTAATCTTCCTAAAGATATCAAGGTTAGAAAATTGAGTATGAATTGGATATACTCAAATTAAGACTCCAACCTATAAATTAATAAGACACCATTTAATATGGAATGTGATCAATCACATTAAGTCTTAAAATTGAAGTTCAGAATTTGTTAAACTACTTGTTGGGTAGGTTATTAACAAATTAAGGTTAGGAACTGTCAATTCGTATCTGTAAAGTCCCAAAAGAGAACAAGTTTGTGTTGCTCTATTTGCTAAGCATTTATAGGTAATCTATAAATTGCAAAAGGCAAGTGGGAGTTTTATATTCATAAGATAAAATTACAAGATACGTGATCTTCTAAAATACACTAGCAAGATCATTATAAGGATTTAACATGTTAGTGTTAAATCTCAAAGATGATGGAATTCTTATTCATAGATCCGCAAGGATATCTCAAATATTTGTAGAATATGTTGAGAATTATGAGTTACAGGATCGTGATATGCTTGTTAATAAATTGCAAATGTTATTTGGCAAATTACTCATACTATGAATAATTAGATGCAGTCCAAAAGGATAACTAGTTTGGAAACGTAGTTGATTTTAAACTCTATAGTAATACTATAGAATGGAAATGAATTTCTGCAAAGGAAATGAAAATCCTAGAGATTTAAATTCTTGTGTAGAAATCATAATGGACAAATTTGCATACACATTTAATGTGTGAAAAGATTATCAATCACACTTAAGCAATTAAAGGTGATTGAGATTCTTTCTAAGCACATTAAATGTTCAAAGATTATGATTATCATTCTAAGTTTCATTTGTATGAAATTAACAATGGAATATCAATACTCCTTCTTAGATAATTACTTGTGCGAGGACGAAAAGTAATTGAAATGAGTGTTTGAATTCAAATAATCTGTAGTAGTATACATAATGCAAATCATTTGTAAATGGATTAATGCATGCATCTAAAAGATATACTTATTTTTAGCTATTAAATCTAGTTGTGATTTATAGTTAAAATAAGATATTTCTTAATATTCCTGAAAGCTAGTGGGAGTAATGTATTTATTTTCTTATTTCATATATGTTGAATGACATATGGGAAGTAACATTCCATTGACGTTAACATTAAATGTTAAGTTTTAGTTTGGAATGAAACTTCATATAGAAAATAAAACCTTGGAATATATGTTTATTGTAATAAACATAAGCGGTAATAATATCTGATTCTAAAAGAACATGATATTCTATTAGAAGGACTAGATAGAATCATATTCTTAAAAAGATATGACATGAATGAATCTAAGTATTGACAAAAGGATTATTCATGTACATCATGTTTCTTGTTGTATCATGCTTGAATGAAAGATGATTGACAACATTAATATCTAATTATAAATTATTAGATAGTTAAGTGTAATGGATATGGTTTAGAATTTACATCCTCAGCCTGGACTTGCTCCAAAATTCTAAATGTGAACCATATGGCAAGTTATTGCTTGATTGATATTATGGTCAAATCTTGAAGGATTTGAAGATATCAAACATTACACGATGAATGTAAAAGTTTACGGAACTTTTAAAAGAGCATATTGTTGTTTGATACAATGATGCTAGTAAGATTGAGATGACACTCAATACTAGTCATGGTGGGAGCTCATCCTTATTAGGAGACCATGTATACTAGTTATGCTCATTATGAGCATAGTTGCATTATACATAAAGAATTAGAATACTTTAACTACAAGGTTTGGTAGTTTAGTTGTCATAAATTCGTGCATGAGGATGTCACGCATTTTATGAAGTATGTGGCAATATCTAGATAGATGAATGCACACATACGAGTATTTCATTATTGAAATAAGTATTCTCAAAATTCCGATAGATCAACATTAGTTGATTTATGCCTTGTCAACAAGTATGTGGAACATGACTTGTGGCATAATTCATTAATGAAGATTGTCATGCATTGATCTAGTTAGTATTTGGATAAGGGACGTGTAAACAATTATTACATTAAATGAAATAAAGTGCGGATAACGTTTATTCTCATTATTAATATTTGTGTCCTATATTTGCATGTTTAAATCCGTGAATAATTTATTTATTCTAAATAGTCCGTTGTCAATTAATAATATGAGAATATTATTAAACTAAGGCAAATGTGAGGATTGGTAGAATGAATTGTAAGGTTGATACACCAATGTCACATGATATTCAATATTGGATAAATTGAATATAGGACTTATCCCAACCACATGATTATACTTTATGGATCGTCGTCATCAAGTATATCATGAATATTTATCCTCAGACTTGAGATGACAGATAATTGCCGAGGATGTAGCTTATTTTCTGTAAGGTGGTCTAACGCTAACCGTAAAAGGTAGTTATAAGGGCTATTTTCGGAAATGATGCGAAGTTCGAGGGTTATGCTCGCAGTCAATAAAGGATTTGTTCCTTCAACTTTGTGTTGAAGTTTAATACTGCTTGGCCACTCGTAGGATTGACAAGATGTTTGTAAGGCCTTACCCAAAGTCTATCTGGAAGACGTTCAGATGTTTTGGTAATCTTGTTCAATTACGTATATACAAGAAACTAAGTTAATTATGGAATGACAAAGATCCATATCCAAATTAACGCGGTATTAGTAACAAAAGGATAAGTATGATGATTAATTTCATCACGTGGTTTTTTCCAGGAGAACCACAAACTCGGATCGAGCTGGGGGCATTGGGAAGGTAAAGCTAGGCTGACCCATGTCATTACTATATTAATGTTTATCCAAGTGGGAGCTGTTAGTTTTTGTGTATAAATATTAATATACGTATGTCCGGTTTCGAACCCGAGGCTCGGGATTGCACACAATAACGTGAGAGTTTCAATGATGAATGATTAAATATATTTCATGTATTTATTTATTCATTTCACCAATAAAATACTTAACGACAGTTAGTATTTAACGAAGTTAGAGATAACGACCGTTAAAGGACTAAATGTGAAAAAGGGAAGAGAAGGATCTAGAATCCCTTTCTTGGGATTAAAGTCGGCCAAGACTTTCCTATTAAGGGGAGGGCCAGTTTTGGATGGCTTGGAGGAAAAGAAAGGGTTAGCCTATAAATACAATTCATTGTGTTTTAGTTTTTCCCTAATCTTGAATCCCTAACTATAGCCAAACTTCTTCTCCTCTCTCCCTCTAGGTCCAAACGATCGACCCTCTTTTAAGTTCTCTAGAACTTGGTCGATTCTATTAGGACTTACAAAGTGTTTGGTTATTGGTGATCAAGAACCTAGCTTTTCTCATTGAAACGCTATTATTACGTGTGTACAGGAACGAGTGACAAGCTTACTTTAGCTTGTGATCTTGGAGTTAGATCGATCAACATATAATCCCAATTAGGGTTTATATAACTTGTTCTTGTTCAAGAGATTCCTTGTTCTTGCTAGGAATCATTAAGGTACGTGTCTTATTTAATTTAATTAATTACATGTTCTTGTAGATCCTTTCCGCTGCGTGCTTTTGATGATACTATGTGTTTATGATTTATTTATAGTTCACATATTCCAACATCATCATCATCTAGAATCAGTGTGGAGGAGCTGCTCGACAAATAAAGCTTGTCTGAAAGGTAAATACACAAACTGAGTTAATTTTTGCATGTTTTAAATGGCGGGGAAACATTATGTTGCATGGACCCTTACTATTATAGTGTCTAGCATTAACTGAAGTTAGAATCACGGCACACATCCCAATATGCTTGGTTTTCTTTTCTATCAATACTTCGCCTAGCCCACCCCATAGGGTAACCCTAATTGACTGGCCACTGTTTAAACAAATATAAACCCAACAATTTGGTTAGCAATATATGGTTACTTGTAACAACCATACAAAATAACACTTACCTTTGGTTGGCAAGACAGAAATCAAGATTCCTAGAACATGTTCTCTGGTAAGTGGTCCTACCCACATTAGTGATATAACTAATAACATCTGTAAAGTGGGACTAAATTATAACTCTAGCTATTATTTGAAAAAGAACTGAAAATATTGAACAAACATGACCTTACCAATGAGGCATTTGTTGTCAGTGGGTTTAAGATCATCAAAAGGCACCAATTGGAAAGGATGTCTGACAAAACCATCCGGCTTGACCACAACTTTCCTTACGGTCGTTGATCCATCAAATTCAATCATGTAAGCAGAGTCCTTCAAAACCCGATACTCATCCTTATTTGCTATGTCAGTAAAGTATTTGATTAAGTAAATCACGCCATCTGTTAACTTGTCAACAAAATTATGTGAAACGCTCCCCTTTAAAGTACATTGCATAATATTACCCTGAAGGAACAAAATATAAGGAGTTTAGTGAATAATGTATGTGACCACTATGCATCTTTATGGTTTTTTTATAATTTTATATAAAAGCTGTATTTGTAATTGTCACCATGCTTAACTTGCAGAGGAACCAAGACCTAACTTACCTTCCCATCAGAAACAATGAAACCCGTACTTAAATAACGCCCGGTTCTAGCATTCACATCCCATTTTCTACACACCATCACAACTATGGTTCCCGAGACACCCACATCCAGTGCATCAAGGAAAAGCTGGCTGTTTGCCTGGGTGGACTTTTCTGAAGGTATGATATTGGTTTCAGTTGCCTGGTTTGACTTGCTTGCCATTATGAATTTAGATTGAGTTATGCAAGGATGTATGATCAGATTTAAGGTGTCTGCAACTTCAGAAATCCACATAAATTTTTACAGGTCACATAATGGAGATGTTTGATATACTATCTGCCCATGATTATGTAGCATAATTACATTCGAATCAAAGGTTGGAACTAAATGTAAACTTATAACTGCGAGTCTTTCCATTGCTTGCAATCAATATGGGAGCTCCTTAATTTGCATGGAATCAAGCACATTTATTAAGAACTCATAACTTCGAAGGCTGTATATATTGTACTCACCCTTAAGTATGAACATTAAACCAATATACTTACACATGAAGCCTCCCATATTAATCATGATCACTTTGCATTTATAAGAGAACTTAATCTTTTAGTATATAAGATATTTGTACCTTAATGATATACCACTCACCTCTTGCATATAACTACTACCAACCGACCTAATGCGCAACCACTTTTGCATCTTTTTAACTTTTAAACAATATACAAATAGCAAAACCATTAATTTTTTCTTAACAATTTCTAATTAGCTAAATACGATTTACAATAAAACTATTCTTTAGCGATACTACTTTGTAGATGCTAACTTATGGCCCACGCGTAACTAAATTTTTGGCTTCGCTACTGCATAATTTAATGCGAAACTAAAGTGACAAACTCTGCAAGATCAAAACCGGTTTAGTATGTTATCAGTGATATCTTAGATTATAACATTTTTTGTGAATGATCGAGACTAGTTTATGTTCTTCTTTAGTCTTTAGCAATACGCTTATACGCCAAGCTTATTATTATTATTTTTTTTGAACGGCGAGTTTGTACAATACTAAGTTAGTTATTCGATTCTAAAGTACTTACCCAGAAGGTAGTCCCTACCAACCTCGAATAATAATTAGTAATTCGATTCCACAGTACATACCCAGCAGGTAGTCCCTGCCAGCCTCGAATCCACGCATCTATAGGGCAGAACCCCACAAATTCCACCTTGAAGGAAAACCCCCATGGAGAGCCTCGAACTTGAGACCTCTCGCATGTGGTAACAACCTCCCCAAGGTCACCCTTGGTGGCCAACTGAGCTAGCCCAGTTGGTTGCAAAGCTTAGAGCACCTGGTGTGGGCCCGTTGCCCCTTCGCCGTGGTGACATGGCAGCCTTGCCATGACACCCCCCCCCCCCGACTCACCGTGGCTCGCTATCCATGGGTTACTCGTCTGCACGGCGAGGCAATCTTTCGTCCTTTTCGTCCTTGTGTGTCAGAAGTATCCGTTTGAATTGTGCGTGGAGATGTGAATAAAAAAATAAAATAGGAAGTGGTGGAACCCAAATGAGTAAGTTGTGGTTAGTTGTGATAATGGGGGTTATAGAAGGGGGTTTGTCATGGTGACGTGGTACCCCGTGTGATCCAAATGAGTAGTTTTTGCTACTCATGACACCAAGTGCTCTTATTCTTTTATCTTTATAGTGTCAGGTCTATTTACCTACGGACCCATTGGATCCCTCCTACGATTGCAGGATTAATGCCTTTGCATCGAATCTGCTTTGTTTGATGAGTTCGTGTAAGTTTGAGTGTTCTTCATTCTTTCCTTCTAACTGTGAGGGTTGTCACCGGATTAATTATTATGTTTATTTTGTGAAGGGCTTCGTGCACTTAGGGACGAAACTTAGGGCCCGTTTGGTATACGGTTTTTAGCGGGTATAGATTGAATTTTTTTTTTTCTTTTAGAATGGCTAGCTTCTTTAAAAACCTTGTTTGGTACATTTTCACACCCCTGACACAAACTTCTAACAAGAAATTTTCAATCCACGATAATGTGGTGGGGTTTGATAAATGTGGACCAGTCAAAACTTTTTATTATTATTATTATTATTATTATTTATTATTATTATTATTATTATTATTATTATTATTATTATTATTATTATTATTATTATTATTATTATTATTCGGTGTTTCTTCTTAGTCACAAATAAATTTATTTATTTTTTTTTTCTTTTTCTTTTTTTTAAATAAATACATAAAATAAATTAATGAATCATTTATTTTCTCTCTCTTCATTTAATTCAAAATCTAATTCAAATCTAAATCAAAATCCTAAAACCATATACAAACCAAACGAGCCCTTAGTAGGGACCTGGTGGGGGAATTTTTTTTTACCCTATGTACATTTTATACCCTTTTATATATGGTTTTAGTCATTTTTAATACAAAAATTTCAGCATAATGTATATCGCCCTCTTAAAATAATTACTTTTCAAGTTGTCCTTCCAAACGAGCCCTTAGTAGGGACCTGGGGGGGGGGGGGGAATTTTTTTACCCTATGTACATTTTATACCATTTTATATATGGTTTTAGACATTTTTAATACAAAAATTTCAGCATAATGTATATCGCCCTCTTAAAATAATTACTTTTCAAGTTGGCTGTTGATACATAATCTGGCGCGGGCTGGATTCGACGACTCTCCCTGGGCCGTTCGTCGTCTTCTCGAGCCCTGAGTAGACCTGTTCAACAAAGAGAACCCGTTAGGAGTGGACCCGAGGCCGTAGCCCCGGGATCCACCTCCGACGGTCAAGTTAGTATCGATGCGATATAGCCTACAAGAGTTAGGTTTAGAATAACCTGTTCTGTTCTGTTATTATCTCCCTGAAGAAGGGGTTCCCAGCCATATATTTATAGGGCATGGATTAGGGTTTAGGCGTAGAGTGGGCCGCTGTCTGCTGGGCCTGGCCCATTCCTGGCCCAGTCCAGGCTATACGTCCACAAGCCCCCAAGTCTAGTGTGACATAGTGCATGGCTATGTTATGCTAGACTTAAGTTCTTGTTCATGGCCTCGTAGGCCCGTGTGTGCGCAACTCAGGTGTGCACATGGGACGGACCATACCGCGCAGCCCAAATGCGACAGTGCGCACTGGGTCCATGGCGCAGTCCTGTTTAGCCCATTAGACTATATCCGAATCCGCGATCTTGTAGGCGCGTCCGTGGTGACCATGTTCCATCCTGAGTAACACCCGTTCTTACATGACGGGGAGGGATGCGCATATGCTAGGTTTCCCGCCACAGTGTGACAGTAAAGACCCCGTAAGAAGAACACGTAGTTCTATAGTTGGGGTAACACTGACATTGCGATTGTGAGAGTCTCACAATGGTGAAGGTGGATCCCGTATGCCGCATCCTGGGTAAGGGCGTACCTTTTGTACCAGTAGCGATGCAGCATGGTGCGACAGAAGACGTGCTTCTGTGGCAGAGGTGCGCACTGTGCGCGACAAGGAGGTGCGAACATTACATCCGTCTTTACCACCGACAGAGGACGTCTCCCTGCGGCAAGATGGTGCGAATATCCAAATCCGTCTTTGTACCGGGCTTGCAATACCTCTTTCGTACGATCTGCTTCCAAATATACCTGCGTGACGCGTACGGAAACAATGGTATTATATACCCTGGTAGCCCCCCAAGTTTGATGGTGCTACTCATGTAGGAGCATTAAACTTAGTTATTCAAATCCTGAAAAACACTTAATGCAAATATTAAAAGTATATGCCGCGAATCGCAACATATAAAACCTAATGAAGTAAAAGATTAGCGTGAAGCATTATATAGCACATAGCATGTGAAATTAACACATAAGAGAAGTAGCAGTGCGAATTACACCTATCGGGAGGTTTTACAAACTACTAAATAATTAATTGTTTGTTTGTTTTTTTTTTTTTGTTTTTTTTTTTTTATATATATATATATATATATATATATATATATATATATATATATATATATATATATATATATATATATATATATATATATATATATATATATATATAAAACAATAACCCGGATGGACACACCGTGACCGCGACTAATAGTTGCAATCGCACGCACAGACGCAGATGGATGTATCGTGACCGCATAGACTCGAACGTTTGTGGATGATCGCAGATGAACATAACATGACCACGGCTTTTGTCCAGTGCGCTCATGGCGATTGACTAGCATCGTGGTGCCTGTACTGTTCCCGCTTTTGTCCAGTGCGCTCATGGCGATTGACTAGCTAATCTGCGAAGATGTCCGAACGCACAGCCTAACGCGGGTAGATTTATCGTGACTGCATTCGAACGTGCAAACAAGCGCGAACAAGCATACCAACCGTAAAAACATTATGTGCGCGAATTAATTCGCGGCTAAAAGATAAAGTAGGTCCGATCGTGCGGACTTAGTGCGACTATAGATAAAATCGTGTTTACCAAGTTAAAAGATTTACATAAAATCTTCTGAATATTTAAAAGATAACATATCGATTTAAAAGACATGCACAAAAAATATTGGGATATCTTTTTAAATTTTAGAAAACATTGGTAGTATCTTATTACCAATTTAAAAAGATCAAAATACCGGCTTTTGAACTCGATGGTTGCTTTCCGGTGATGTGAGAGCACGAAACTTGTCGGGTCCCACGGATGGCGCCAACTTGTTGATACATAATCTGGCGCGGGCTGGATTCGACGACTCTCCCTGGGCCGTTCGTCGTCTTCTCGAGCCCTGAGTAGACCTGTTCAACAAAGAGAACCCGTTAGGAGTGGACCCGAGGCCGTAGCCCCGGGATCCACCTCCGACGGTCAAGTTAGTATCGATGCGATATAGCCTACAAGAGTTAGGTTTAGAATAACCTGTTCTGTTCTGTTATTATCTCTCTGAAGAAGGGGATCCCAGCCATTTATTTATAGGGCATGGATTAGGGTTTAGGCGTAGAGTGGACCGCTGTCTGCCGGGCCTGGCCCATTCCTGGCCCAGTCCAGGCTATACTTCCAAGTTGGCCTTTCCAGAAATAACGTTCAAGTTCCGTCCCTGCATGCACTTTAGATGTATTATGACTATATATTGTTGGAAGTAGGAAATTCGTTATGTTACAGTCTATACAATTAAACCTATCATGAAAACTTCAAATATATAATCCAAAGAAAGTTTGCATTTCGTTAGTTTGTCATGTTTCAATAGTACAGTGTTTGTCAAGATGCATCACCTACTATATTTACTTATTTAGGTACCATCCTTTTATGACTTTTTTGTTTTTTAAAAAGATACGTTACAAATGAGTCATTTTTGTTTATAAAAAGTGTTAATTTTAATATCATGACAAACATAAATTAAACACATAAAGCATCAAAGTAATAGCGGAAGCGAGTATGAACGTATAATGCATAAATTAATTAATCAAACGTAAATAGTAGCGTACCTTAAGATTCTAGCCAAACCCTAATTAGGATTTATAAGGATTACACGAATTGCCCCTTACCAATTTTGCAATTCAATCCAAGATACTAACAATAATGTGTTAGTACCACATTCTTGTACACATGTACTAATACCAAGTAAACGATATGCTAGTAATTGAAACACAAAACAATTTGTTTGTTTAAAGCAAACCAACCGAAACCCTTAAAGGGTGTTTGTTCGATCGGCAATAGCAAGGAAAAAAGAAAAGAAAACTTTAGGGTATTAGCAAGTGCACAAGAGGTACAAAAGAATGACCCTAAGGTTTGCTTATATACTAATTGAAACTTGGTGACCAAGTTTGAGTGGGTTTGGGTTACCCCTTGAAACCCACGACCGGCCTATCAAACCCATAAGGGTTTCTGGAACCTTCTTGTCATCCAATTTTCAATCTAGTCCTTTTCCTTTATCCGTTAGTCAATTATCGTTAATTACATAACGGTCGTTATATGTTTTCTGTATTTAATAATTAAATATGACCTTTTATAAATAATTATTAAACATTTACTCTTCATACGTAAAGTGTACAATCCCGTGATCTTGAGTTCGATTCTAACATACGACTACTAAAATAATGTCCATAAACTAACAAAAAGTACATAGAAAATGATACGATGGAGTAACATTTATCAATAAAATTATGCCATTGTTATACAGCATGTGAAATGAAAGCATGAATTATTTCCAAGTGTAAGTCACGAAACAATAGATCTTTAATTTTTGACAAGATATATAAAGTGATATTCATCGGTTAGAATTTCTTCATTGCTTCTTGCTTAAACCTCCTTGGCTACTTGGGCCTCCTTAGCAACACTCGCACCTATAGCGTCTTTCTTCACATCCTCAATTTGAAAAACCGACACTGGGTAAGATTTATAAAGACCAGAACTGGTCCTAAAAATGATCTTTCCCGTAGGTGGAGTGTCAACACTGACCTCACTTACGGGGATCCACATTAAAAGCTCCTTACTTTTAACACCCGTCAATTTCTTGATCTTTAACTTCTCCATGAACGCGGTTATCTCCTTTGCATACGATGTAACCTTCTTAATCTTTTCGTTGTTGTATTTCATCTCGTTCTTTAGTCTAATCCACACAAAGCCCGTGTCTTTGACGTACCCACATTCCTCAATGCCTTTTAAAGGTAAGAGATTGTTAGGAAGTCCCATTTCTACAAGCCGAAGCTTTATTTTTTCTTGACAAATTTCATCCCCATAGCAAATTTCTGCATTTGCCCTAATGTTTTGTGTCGCAAGAGACATTTTGGTGTAATATGAATTGGGGATTATTCTTTTATATGGCTCTTGGTTTGTTATTGTGGAGTGTGGGACAAATGTATGCTCCTTATATAGCAATTCGGCAGATACATTTTTGGGTCTTGTTTCTTAAGTAACCAAAAATGACATTTTCTAGTTCTTATTTATAGGGACTTTCAAGATGATAGTTGGTGTAAAGACTTAGTTTAAACGTTAGTTTTCAAAATGCATACTCATTTCATAAAGTTCCTATCCCATTGGCAATAAATTCATTGAAAACTTCTTTCTAGAGACTACAAAAGTGCAAACAACTTCTTAATTAAGAAGACATCTCATTAAGTCATTATGCCATCAAAAGAAAAAGGTATCCAAAACTCTTCTAAATCCATGGATAATGTGAAAAATGAATCATACATGTCTTAGAAAAATACATTGTATATTATTTTTAATATTTTTAATATTAAAATCGTTGAATTTATTTCACAAACTGAATGCATTTAAGAAAAACCAGTCTTTTTTTTTTTAATTTATTTTATTATTATTATTTTTCTTTTTTTTACAAAAGTTAACAGTAGAATTGAAAGCAAAATTCTCACATGACATTGCAGAACCTCCTAGTTATGCTCTTACCAATCAATAAGTATCTTCCCTAATTATGTTTACTTCCCGATATCAAGTTAGTCATATCTCGAAAAAAAGTGGTCTCTTTATTTTAGCGAGAGTCGACTCTTTTTTCCTAGTCTGAATACGACATTTATCATTAACGGATATCACGATTATGATTTATTATTGTCATCACTATTTACCATTTCTTTTTCTTTTGAAATATTTGGCAATCTGGATATGTAACATCAAAGGTTTAAGATCTCTTCGATTTATTCATAACTTTTTTCTAACTAGTTTCTATTTAGCTTGGGGCACAATGAAAACTAAGCCGAAATTGAGCCGATAATCCAAATAAGAAGTTGGATCTACTACTCAAATCAGTAAGCTTCTTGGACTAGTATATCTTTTACCTAATGTGCTAATAGACAACAAATCACAAGTTTTTTTCTCTTCTGTAAAAACAAATCGAACAAACATACTTGGTGTAAATGAGAATTGCATGTCGTGAATTATTGTCTATGCCCAATTGCCAAAGGCCCACCACTGAAAATCTTAAAAGCTAAAACTATTATATTTTATGGGCCAGTTTATAGACCAATATTTGGGCCAGTTTATAACGACTAATACAGTAATACTAGTTACTACATCAAACATCAAACCACTTCAGATTTTTTTCTTTTGGTTTAAAACCAGAAAACGATTGGGGTGTTCATCGGTTCAATTAGTTCGGTCATTTTTTTTTTCGGGTAAAACCAAAAAATCATGGAACCAAATTTAAATTAAATTAAATAGAACTGAAAACCGAATTTGAATTCGGTTTGGTTTTTGTTGACCTGAGTAACCCGAAATACATAATTTATATTCTTTTCAGAGTAAACTCCAAAATACATCCTTGTGGTTTACCCCATTTCGCACCATACATCCCTCTCGAAAAAGTTGCAACATACACATCCTCCGTTAGTAAAAGTTAACCAATATACATCCTCCGTTAGTAAAAGTTAACCAATATACATCCACGAGGACGAACGGTGCAAATTTTGTGTCGTTAACTTGGACACGTGGCAGTTAAGTAAGGGTATTTCTGTCATTTTATTGTTCCATCTACTTCACCCCTTTCTTCTACAAATCCAGTTCCAGAAACACAAATCCACAAACACATACACAAATCCAAATCCACAAATCCAAATCCAGAAACACAAATCCAAAAACAGAAACACAAATCCAAATCCAGAAACACAAATCCAAAAACAGAAACACAAATCCAAATCCAGAAACACAAAAACACAAACACAAATCCAGAAACACAAATCCAAACCACAAACACAAATCCAAAAACACAAATCCAAACCACAAACCACTAACACAAATCCAAAAAACACAAACACAAATCCTCCACTTCTTTGTTTCTTATCAAACAACAAAGGCGACAAGATCAAGATTCGAACCATAAAAAGAAAAGGCGACAAGATCTCAGATTTGTTCAAAGAGTATACTCTTTAAAGTTTAAAGACTTTAAGTCTTTGAACATAACCCATCATAGATCTAGAACACAATCGCGACGATAAGAGTTTTGGAGATAAGTGGAAATAAATGATTGTATGGAATTAAATTACCTGAAACTAGTTGTTAAGATTGTTGTTTAATATAGTACAGATCGAAGATGGTTTTGTTGGAGTAAATTTGTGGAAAATGAAATTATTATGTTTAATATAGTACAGATCTGTTTTCTATGTACAGATCGAAATAAATGATTTTACATGTACTACCATTGAAAGGTTTTACATGTACTATTATAATCATTGTCATTTTACATGTGCAACGATAAGAGTTTTTGGATTTGTGTTTCTGGATCTGGATTTGTGGATTTGGATTTGTGTTTGTGTTTGTGGATTTGTGTTTCTGGATCTGGATTTGTAGAAGAAAAGGGGTGAAGTAGATGGAACAATAAAATGACAGAAATACCCTTACTTAACTGCCACGTGTCCAAGTTAACGACACAAAATTTGCACCGTTCGTCCTCGTGGATGTATATTGGTTAACTTTTACTAACGGAGGATGTATATTGGTTAACTTTTACTAACGGAGGATGTGTATGTTGCAACTTTTTCGAGAGGGATGTATGGTGCGAAATGGGGTAAACCACAGGGATATATTTTGGAGTTTACTCTTCTTTTCATTTAATCATACGGATTTTTAGCACCAAAAAATTTCAAGATTAAAAAATGTTATCTCTATACTAGAAAAGAGTTTTAATGTTTTTCTTATATATAAATTGATATATTTATGTGAATTCGGTTTTCAGTTCGATTCGGTTTTCATTTTGCCAAAACCATATCCAAACCGAAAACTGAAGATTTAATTCAATTCGGTTCTATTTTGAAAAATTCGATTCAATTATATTTGGTTCGGTTCTTCTTTAGTTTTCAGTTCCTGTGAGTATTACTTGATTTGTGAACACCCCTGTATATCCACATATTTTTTAAGTAACTCTCGTCGCTAGAAATTTTGTAAATACTCAAGCAAATTGAAAAATTTTGAGCTCAACAAATTGTAGTTTTATGAGTTACTATAGCAATCAAGTCATAGACCACTTGTTTCCTTGCAATAGTTAATATGACTAATAATATATTACTTGTAACCAAAGGGCTTGTGTCCCCAATGATACCTCTTGTTATGTGATAAACTCTCCAACTAAATGGTTGCAGGTTCAAGTCCTGCTTAGGACATGTGAGATAATTTGTGGTTGTACATTGTGAGATAGTTAGTTGCCGTTCTAAAAAAATAATATGTTACTTGTAAACCAAGGCAAATATGAATATAGTTCATTGATGACAAAGAAGTGTAACAATATAACTTAATGAAGGTTTTATCAAGAACAATCATACATTAAAATCACACACGGTTTTTCACCAACCCATGTCAGATGCACAATTTTTTCTTGTGTTAAGTGTCAAATATTAATACTAGTATATCAATATGTAAACGGATGAGGCATTTCATCGGAAAAAGTGAATCTTTGACGTGTTATAACCTAAGGCTAGACACAATGCAAAGGGTCAATCCCTCCTATTTTTCCTGCCACGTCAGCTTTCTCTCTCCAGCGACCTGCAGGCGATTCAGTGCCACAGTGAGGGCGACCAAGTTCAATTTTTTTTTTTTTTTTTTTTTTTTTTTTTTTTTTTTTTTTTACAACAAACTTAATAAAACATTAATTTCATTAATAAAAACACAACCGTTACAAGACTAAATTTAAAACTTAAAACATTACAATAAAAACATAAAAAATGCAACACGATACGAAATTTAAAACATTACAATACTAAATTAAAAACTTAATACTTCAATTGTAATCCGGGTGATCCCAGGTTTGAGAGTTGTTGGAGTTGTAACCGTCGTCGTAAGGATCATAGCTCGCCAACCTCTCTTCGTCTAACTTAGCTTCCAACCTGCTCAGCTCCCGCTCATCTTCAGAGTTCCATTCATCAGCAGCAGCTTGCACATTTCCCTCATAACCTTGCTGAAAGTGATCCAGATGAGGTTGTTGCTCAACAACTCTTTGTGCAGATGAACTTGATGCACCTTGCTGCACATTTTCCTCCAAATTTAGTTGGAAGTGCTCCAGATGAGGTTGTTGTTCTTCTTGTTGTTGTTGTTGTTGTTCAACGGCAGCAGCTTCCACATTCTCTTCAAAACTCCAACGTATCTTGTTGGAGATTTGGTTCTGTATCTGATTCACACAAGACCACAACGTCTCAACAACGGCAGCGTCTTTACGATATTCATCGTACCAAAACTGGTCGATCACGTATTTTCTGTCGTCCGAGATGTCGTTGCACTCAACGTATCGTTCTCTCAAACGTCTTTTGCGTAGTTTGGCGAGTTCAAACTTTTTAATCACTTCGACAATAGCCTCTTGGCGTTCATTGTCTTCTTTTTCAGCTTGTTGTTTGACAAAGTTTTGGATTTGTTTGGCGGTGTGGGGAAGTTTACAAGCCATTTTTTTTTGTTTGATTTGTTGTTTGAAAGTGTGTGTTTCAAAGGTGTGTTTGAAAGTGGTATTTATAATGTGTAAAGTTTATTTATTATTATTTTTTTACTTAAAATGCAACGGTCCATTTTTATTTTGAATTGTGCATGTTTAAACTTTAAACAAGATACTAGTGCTAGAAATTTGGATCAAAAAGCAAAAAAAGAAAAAAAAAAATGGTTGTAGCACTCGGTCTCAACCAAGACCGAGTTTCTTTCTTTACTTGCTTCTAATCGGTCGAGACCGACTCCCCACAATGGAAACGATCGGTCGTTTGGTTGTCGACCGACTAGCTCGACCGATGCATTGTGTTTAGCCTAAGTATCCATGTGACCGCTTACGACCCTTATATATAGATAGTTAGATATGAACCCTAGATCTATTCTGAGGACGTTACGTGACTTACCACTAAGTCATTAGGTGATGGTAAATGTATTAACACTAAAGAGCTTTATCATGCTAAAGGATATTCGTTGATACCTTGACTCTGTTGCTTGCGTCAATTATGGCAAACAAAACATTTGGACACGATAATGAACTATTTTATAAGAAAGTACAAAAAAGAATTAATTAAAACATATATAACTTCACATAACCTTTAGAACATAAGTTAGCCAAGATTTAATTTAGTTCACTTGATACTACGTACTAAAAAAAGTATGGCCCCCTTTAAACTTTAAATGATTTAGATACATGTCTTTTTCTATGTATGTTACTAGACAACCCTTTTGCGGTGATACAAATAATTACATATAGGATACTCTTTATTTTAATAATTAAATTTCTTGTTAGGTATTGCTACACCAACATGATTATAACATATCGCGTTTTCTTTCTCAATCTTTACATGAGAAATTAGTTGCAAAATTGACGCACAACAATCCTCAATGCTATAGAGTTAAACCTAATAACAAATTCTTAAACTTAATTTTTATATATGGTTCATGTAAACAATTTATTTTACATCTTAATAACTATGTGTACCTATAACTATTCAAGTAGATTATGTCACCTCGTAGGTTTAAACGCTATGATAATAAAACATTCAGTATTATAGGGAAGAACAATTCATGATTCCAACAAATGGAAGTCATGAAAACATTATATTTTTAATTATTGATAAGATCTTACAAGAGAAAGTAGAATTCATCAACAAAGATTAGTACTTCATATATTGCTATATATGAAATGAAAACTTCATTCCCATAGAGTAAAACATGCACTTACTCAAACCTCCTTAACTACGAGGGTATCCTTAGCAACATCAACTTTAGCTTGAGTATCCTTAGCAACATCAACACTTCTAACATCTTTCTTAACATCCTCAAGTTGAAAAGCAGACACCGCAAAAGGTCCTGAAAAGGCCAGAAGTGGCCTTAAAAGTGATCCTTCCGGTGTCTGGATTATCAACTGTGATCTCACTAAGTGTGATCCACATCAAAAGCTCCTTGGTTTTAACACCGGTTAGTTTCTTGATCTTGAACTTTTCTATGAACGCAGTTACTTCGGTTTCGTAGGATGTAAGCTTACCGATCTTATCGAACTTGTACATGTTTCTTCTATTTCTTTTATTTAAGCCACACAAAGCCAGTTTTTTCGACATAACCACATTCTTCAATGTCTTCTAATGGTAATAGACCATTTGGTAGTCCCATTTCTGTGAGCAAAAACTTGGATTTTTCTTGACATATGGCATCTCCATGGTAAACTTCGGATGCACTTGATCTAATTTCTGCTGTAACAAGAGACATGTTTGGTTTGATATATGTTGGAAATGTGTACTCTTAGTTTGCTCTTTTGGAGTGGATGAATGGATTATGGAAAGGTTTTGCTACTTATATAATTGTTCATCTGGAAAACTAGAAGGGGGGTTGAATAGTTTTTACCGTTTTAAAGTTTTATTTGCTTTGTTACTATATGTTAATTTCAAAGGAAACAATCACAAATAAATAATCACACAATGTAAACAAAAGATAAAGAGAGGAAAGATCAAACCACACGACACTGTTGTTTATAGTGGTTCGGCTACAAGGACTCTCTTCCTTGCCCTACTCCACTCCCCGAGTTTCCTACTCGAGAGTTTATCTTTCACTAAGAAACAAACTCCTTTTCTAGGCGGAGAAAACCTTTACACGTCGCTTACTTCCTTTTCCGGTACTAAGCTAAACACCGGGTTCTTTCACAAGGTAGAACCAACCTGACGTCGCCTATTTACTTTACTGACACTAAGCTAGATGTCGAGTTCTTTACACGGGTACAACTACTCCCAACACTCTTTGTGCTTTAAGGACTAAAGCACTAACCACACTCACTGATTACAAATGAAAGATATGATGTGTGAGACTAACTACAATATCACACAGTAATGCAACTAAAGGATTACGGTTCTGTAGATCCTTGAATGCTTGATCTCTTTTCTACAAAATGAAAGATCAAAGTGAAATGCAACTATGAATGATGTTAGTAAGATATGTACTGAATGAATATGTGTGTTAAAGCTATATGAGTGATGAGAGAGCCAAATGATCAGCTTCCTATTTATAGGCAAGCTGATCTTCAGCTCACGGATCCCACGGATCCCTCACAAGGGATCCGCCCTTTATATGATTTGGATCCGTGGGATGTGACAGCTAAGGTTTAGTTGTCTCTTACCATATCTTAGTTGTATCTTACCAAATCATCCAAGATCTTCAAATGTCAACTATGTATCTTGCAAATCTAACCAAGATATATCAAAGATATTGTATGTGATGCATGCAATGATGTCATGGAATGGTTTTAGAATTAAAGTTTCCTTTTAAGGAAACAAGTTACTAAACTTGTAATTCTTAGTTAATATGTGAAGTGTAAAATGTGTACTTAAGAGACTTAAGCTAGTATTTATTATTTGCTAAAAGATATTCCTTTTATTTGTCATTAACAAAACTAATGAAAGATCAAAGAATATAAATAACGTTTTTGAGACGCTATTTGTATTAACAATCTCCCCCTTTTTGTTGATGACAAAACATAAGGTATATTTTTGAGCAAGAGAATAAATATAGAATGAGTTCTTAAAAATATATATTAAGTTTGTTTATTAAAGAAAAGTTTTGTAAAAAATGTATGTACTGTGATGAATCACAGTTGATGCAAACTTAGTTCCTTTCTCCCCCTTTTTGTCGAAACAAAAAGAGTAGCGTAGCGGAATGCGATTTTGAGAACTTTAAAGCTCCCCCTTGTTTTATACTCCCCCTAAATGGAGTAATCAAGGAAATAATGCATGAATCTACAAAACAAACGGTTAGTATATGAAATGCTTATGAGATGCTCCCCCTCGATGTATACTCCTCACTACTCGAGTGCCAACGTATACTATGAAGGGTATGATATGCTGCAAATGAAGTGTTAGTAATGAATGACTTCAATGAAGAAGTAGAATGCTTGTGAAGTATTCTCCCAAACAAGCCTGTCAATATGTTTTGACTTTTAAAAGTCAAAGTAAGTGTCTGATCATTATTTTTACCTAAAGCAATCATAATTATAGGTTAGATAATGATGTTAGTTCACAATGATAATGATAATATGCAATATGTTGATCACTCATAAGCATAAAAACATCACATTCATTAATTGAAAATTATGTGACAAAAGTCACAAATATGATATGATGTTACATTACAAAATAAATCCTAAATAAAGACAACTACAACATCATCCTAGAAGGTTCCTAACAACACTTTTATTGAGGCGGATGAGAGATTGCATTGAGACGCTCGAGAACATGGTTCAAGATGAACCTCATCTCATTTTGAAGCTCATGGACCAAAATGTTGGTCCTTTGGGCTAAGTGAGATGTTCTCTCACAATGTGCGCAATCATGACTTGAAAAACCAGGAGGAAGACTAGGCTCCAAGTTTTGTGGTGGTGGTGGTGGTGGTGGTTGGTTGTTGTTGTTGTTGGATGGTTGTTGTTGTTGTTCATTGGTTGGTGGTGGTGTTTGGAGGGAGTTCATGAGGATGTTTTGGATGTCCATGGCTTCATTTAGACGGTGATCAACTATACCCGAGAGAGTGTAGAGACGGTTGAGCTCTTCACTAATCTCTTCTTGGGTTTGAGGTATATTCATCCACATTGCCTCGTTAATGGCAACTAGAGTGGATGTGGGTGATAGAGGTTGTGGTTGAGGTTGGGATGATGGTGCATCATGGTATAAAGGGCCATGGATATCCGGGTAAACCGGGTGAAAAAGCATGGGTTGTTGACCTTCAAAGGTCATGGGTGGAAGATTGGGTAATTTTGGTGAAAGTTCTTCTAAGTCATCAAGATGTGGTGATGTAGGAGGAGTCCTAAATAATTCCAAGGGTTGGAGTTTGGGTAATTTTGGTGGTGATGGTGATCTAACAGGCTGTGATGGAGCCGGTGGTGGAGTAGTGGCTATTGGAGTAATGGTTGGTGGTGGTGTTTGTATAACAACATTTGATGGTGTTAGGGTGGAGAGTGTAAGGAAATTTTCACTAGCAATGGGTGATGATATATTGAGAGGAGAATTTTCCTCAGATGAGGAGTTGGCTAAGTTGATAAAACAACAAGGTTTAACACTAATGCGGGCTGTTCTTCTTGGAGGTCTAGATGTGGAAGAGTTGTTTGACTTGGTCATGGTGAAGTATGATAGCTAAGATGTACAGGAGAGAAAATGGTTGTTGTGTGAAGTGATGATCCTAAAGTGCTAATTTATAGACAGAAGGTTTGTGAGTCTGTGTGTTTGGATTTGATGTGAATCCAATAGAGAATGTTGGTTACTAATGATTTGGAACAAAAATTTGTGCAGGTCATATCAAGGAAGTCAATCCATTGAGCTTTGGTTGAGTAATATGTTGTGGATTTGCAGTTAATACAAGAAGATAGTGGAAAGTCTGATGATTTGATATTTCCACGGATTAGGCGGATCCCTAAAAAGGGTTCCTTCTTTGTATTTGTTTGGTAACTCACACCTAAAATTTAAAAATTTAAATTTTGGTGGGAATTTTTGTTCCTAAGTTTCTAAGAATTCCTAAATGATTCTAAGAGGGATTGTGATCAGTGAATGAATCCTAAGTGATACTAAACATTAAAGATTTAAGAATCGGGATAAGTCGAAAAAGTTTTATAATTTTACTGGGAAACATGCGGATCCAAGTGGTTGCAAATGCGGAACCATGTTTAGCGATCCGCCAAATCCGCAGGATGGCGGATGGCGGATCCAACGATAAGCCTTGGCGGAACCCTGTTTTGGGATCCGCCGGATCCGTATGCCTAAAACTTAAAAACTAAACAGAACATATGTCATATTTTTTGTTTTTCGACGAAAACCCGAAAATTCACCTAGACCTTATTTAGCATCTAATATGTATAGCAAAACAACTGAATATGATAACATTAACACATGATTGCACATAGTTTAATCCGTACTTAGAAACTTACCATTTTAGGTGTTATGCCAAACACCGGCTATAACCCGGAAAATTGATAACCATGATGGTTATCCACCTGCAAGTGTTAGTTATTACACATACACAACAAGTATTATCAGATAAATTCTAGACACATAGAAGTTTAACAACACAATATCCAACATTGTTTAAAACCAAACACTCCATCAACTCAGCTTCTTCTTCAACTTCTTCATCCCCTTGTGTAATTTCATCATCCAACGACCCAGATTCTTCACCATTCCTTTGATGTTTCGATACTCAGCGGATTCATGTTGAATTGGAGGAAGATGGCTCAAGTACTCGGGTGGAGGAATCCTAGAATTTGGCATACCATCATCTTCACTCATTGAAGATGATGAGGATGATGTTGGTACACGAGGACGTTTACCCTTATCAACACTAACCCTAAAGTCGCTCAAAGGAACGAAGGTATGTTCAATTTCATTGTAATCCGGAACAAAACCTAAATGGTTTGGACGAGCGGGTGCAAAGGCTCTATAAAGTCGGGTTAAAAGCATTCCATACGGCATTGCAATCTTGCTTTGAACCGGAATGTCACACATTCTTTTGGCAACATAATAAGCAAGATTGAAGGGTTGATGAGTAGAGATGTTGTACATCATGTGACATAAACAAGCATTGATATGATCACGGTTTCCTATGGTGCACATCACATTAGCCCTTAATACATCCTCCATCTTCTTGAACTCAGGTTTGAGTTCATTTAGCTCCATTGCAAATGGATCTCTAGCAACTTCACGACCACGAAACATTCTTGTGGGGTTGTTCTTAGGAATGAAGAGATGTTCCCTAATCACTTCTTTTGATTCGAGAGGAGTGGCATATGGTGCCGTCCTATCGAGATTGGAGTCTAAGATTGTTAAGGACCATTTGTCCGAGTAAATACATGTCCCTTGGCTTGGAATTCCTAAGACCTCACCAAATTGATCAAGAGGGATGTTGAAAAGATTTCCATTTAGAGTAAAATGAAGACTTAAGTAACCTTCATCACTCGAACTAAGACCTACACTAGCATAGAACTCAAGTATGAACCTAGGAATAATTGGTTCATCTATATCTAAAAGAGAATCAAATCGAATTGCGGCTAATTGTTCCCTAAGTTGTGTTCCTTCATAGAACGATGAGTCTACGGCTCTACCCTCATGGACATACTTTTTCTCTAAGGCTTTGAAAATTTCGATTTGGGCATTGGTTAGACCTTTGGTTTTGTGGACTTTGGGTAAGTAGTTAACGGTTTTCTTGTGATCGTAGTTGGTTGCGAGAGGCATGATTTTTCTAAGTACAAAAAGTTACATAGTTTTAGTTAAAATGATCAAAGGAAGTGTAAAATTCCTAGTGTGTGCCTACATGGGGACAATGTGGAGGTGCGGTTATCTCGACTCCTTTTGATGCAAGAAAAATTAGTTTATGCAAGTTTTGTTTACAAACGAGAGATAACCCAAACACTCCTATTTCAATGTAGATACGGTTGAATGTACCCGAAAATACATATTAATTATGTATTCCCTTTAGCATTCAAGAGACATTATGCAAGTGAAGTCTAAAAGATAACGTTTTTGCATTTGTATGAACAATGTAAGAAAAAATCATTTTACCTAGTCGTTGGAAGATTTTAGTGAAAAATTTTCATGGGGTTTTTGTTAAATTAAGACAATGTGCTATGAGATGCAATTCCTAACTAAGAAAAACATTTTTTTTAAGTATAATGCAATAAATATGCTTCATGATTTTTCAAGAATTATGCATATACCCCAAGTTTTGGTTTTGTGCATGAAATGGAAATCCTAGACGCAGATCAGGAGTATAAATATGATAAGAATACTTACAGTGATGTTAGAAGCACAGATTTGTGGAAGAAAATGGTCTAAAATGTGATGGAGATTAAGTGTGTGTCGAATGTAGTAAGGTGATATGTTTTGGAGTGAGGAATGAATAGTAGTTGTTCTTGTTTATTAAATAATAAACTGAACTCAGCATGCGACGGATCCGGCGGATCCCAAACAAAGGATCCGTCCTTGTTATCGATTGGATCCGCGGATTCAGAACACATGTTTTGGTTTAGTGTCGTGTGTGGCTAAACTAATGTTTATACTAATGTTTCTCCTAATCACTAGGTTCCATTAATCCTAATCCAAGTCTAAGATAATTAAAAGGTTCTCGTTTAAGTGGTTTAGTGAGAATATCGGCAATGTTGTCCTCTGAGGAAACTTTCTCAATTGAGATGATTCCCTTCTGTACATTGTCGCGAAGGAAGTGATGGCGTATTTCAATATGTTTGGTTCTAGCGTGTTGGACTGGATTTTTGCTTAGATCGATAGCACCTTTGTTGTCGCAAAGAATGGGAATGTTGTTGAGTTCAATTCCATAGTCGACGAGAGCTTGTTTCATCCATAGTGCTTGTTGACACGCCTTTCCTGCAGACACATACTCTGCCTCTGTTGTTGAGATTGCGAGGGCAGTTTGTTTCTTAGCGAACCATGATGTTAGACAATATCCTACAAAAGTACAAATACCGCTAGTACTTTTCCTATCAACATAATCACCTGCGTGATCTGAGTCAGTATACACTATGGTTTCTACACCCGTTCCTTTGGGATACCATAATCCTAAGTGTGTAGTACCTTTGATATACCTAAAGATTCTTTTAACGGCTTCAAGATGGGAAGTTTTTGGATCTTCTTGAAAACGTGCAGATAGACAAACACTAAACATAATGTTAGGCCTACTAGCCGTAAGATAGAGTAAACTACCAATCATTCCTCTATATTTAGTGCTATCTACGGATTCATTTTCTTCATCCTTAGTAAGTTTGGTTTCGGAGGACATGGGTGTTCTCATGGGTTTTGAGTCTTCAAGACCAAACTTCTTAAGCATATCTTTGATATACTTTGATTGGTTGAAGAATATCCCATCTTCTAATTGTTTAATTTGGAGACCTAAGAAAAAGTTTAGTTCCCCCATCATACTCATTTCAAACTCGTCATGCATGATTTTTGAGAAATCGTCGCATAACTCTTGACAAGTTGAACCGAATATAATGTCATCCACATATATTTGGACTATGATAATATGTGATCCCTTTTTCTTGGTGAAGAGAGTATTGTCTACTAGGCCCATGGTATACTTATGGTCAACTAGGAAAGTCTTAAGTCGATCATACCAAGCTTTTGGTGCTTGCTTAAGTCCGTATAAAGCTTTCTTAAGTTTGAAAACATAATTTGGTTTTTCAAAGTCGGCAAAGCCGGGAGGTTGTGCAACATATACTTCTTCATTTATAAGACCATTTAAGAAAGCACTTTTGACATCCATTTGAAATAACTTAAAATCATGTGCACATGCATATGCAAGTAATATTCTAATAGACTCAAGTCTAGCTACGGGTGCAAAGGTTTCATCGTAATCTATACCTTCTTGTTGATTGTAACCTTGAGCTACTAGCCTAGCTTTATTTCTAGATATAATACCCTTTTCATCCTTTTTATTTCTAAAGACCCATTTGGTGCCTATTATGGTTTGGTTTTTAGGTGGAGGTACCAATGTCCAAACATCATTTCTAATAAATTGATTAAATTCTTCTTGCATAGCAATTACCCAAGATTCATCTTTTATTGCCTCGTCTATATTTTTAGGTTCAATGGTTGAAATAAAACAAAAATAATTACTTTCATTTTGAGCTTTGGATCTTAATGTTCTTTCATTAAGTTTTCCTATGACGTTTTCTAATGGATGACTTTTAGTTTCTTTAATATTGACTATTTCTCCTTTTACGGGTTCATTGTCATTTTCAATGTTTTCTATATCATTAACCATTTGACTTTCAACTAAGTCATCATCTACCAAAGGTGATGTCTTAGAGGGAGGTGGACTTTCGTTGAATGTTACGTTCAACGATTCCTCGACTCTTGATGTTTCCTTGTTTAATACAATGTATGCTTTACTGTTTTGTGAATACCCAAGAAATACACCTTCATACGACTTTGGGTCGAACTTAGTGAGATAATCTTTTGTGTTTAAAATGAAGCACTTGCTTCCAAAAACTCTAAAATATCCTAATGTAGGCTTTTTGCCTCGATAAATTTCATAAGGAGTTTTATTTAAAAATTGTCTAATTAAAACTCTATTTAGGATATAGGTAGAAGTATCTACAGCGTGACACCAAAACTTTTGTGGTATGTTTTGTTCATTTAACATAGTTCTACTCATTTCTTGAATTGTTCTATTTTTACGTTCTACTACACCATTAGATTGAGGTATACGAGGAGCCGAGAAATTATGAGTTATTCCATTATTATCACAAAAATTTCCAAATTGAATTTCATTGTCAAATTCTCGACCATGGTCAGTTCTAATGGATACTATATTATTTCCTATTTGATTTTGAATTTTCTTGCTTAGAATTTCAAATTTGTCGAATGCCTCATTTTTAGTTTTCAAAAACTTTGTCCATGTATATCTAGAGTAATCATCTACTATAACTAAAGTGTAAAAATTTCCTCCATAACTTTGTATAGCCGACGGGCCAAACAAATCCATATGTAATAATTCTAGGCATCTAGATGTAGATACCATGTTTTTAGCCTTATGGCTATTATGTACTTGTTTCCCAATTTTGCAAGCATCACAAACGTGTTGGTCATATTTCAACTTGGGTAGGTTCCTAACGAGTTCTTTGGATGACAAAGATTGAATAAGCCTCATATTAGCATGACCTAAGCGTCGATGCCATAGAGTTGAGTTTTCGTCCAAGGAGGTAAGACATAACTTATCTTTAGGTGTTTTATCTAATTTCATAACATAGACATTATTCTTTAAAACACCTTTTCCTACGGTTATGCCATCTTTAAGTATTTTACTTCCATTTTTACTGAAAATGACGTTATACTTTTTGCGGCATAATTGACTTATACTAAGTAAATTAAAACCTAAATTATCTACATGAGCAACATCATCAATAGATAGAGAGTCATGAGAGATTGTACCTTTTCCGATGATTTTACTTTTAAGCTTGCTACCGAATGTGACATTACCTCCGTCATACACTTGGTAGGTTGAGAAAAGATTTTTGTTTCCCGTCATGTGTCTTGAGCACCCACTATCTTTGATCCACTCATCAGGTTCAAGATCAACTTTCAAGCATACCTAAGTTCATAAAAGACTCAAGCATTTGGTCCCCAATATCTCATGGGTCCGTTTGGGTTAAACATGACATTATCATGGTTTATGTATGTAAATGGTGGACAATTGTTCCATGACATATAACTAGGACCATGAAAGTTTCTAGGTATGTTTTGGTTCCAATTATTTTGGTAAGTATGTTGTGGATTAACTATACTCTTTGGAAAGGGGTGTTTGGGAAAACTCATTTGAGGTCTCTGTTGATCCGTTTTAATTCTATATTCATTTCTAGCTTGTCCTCTTCCTAAAGATACTGCTGGTTTATGTTTATTATTATTTATACTACTGTTAGGTTTCTTAGTAACTTTAACAAACTCGGAACGGTCGACTTTGTGAACCTTCTGTTCAACTTCTGTACTCGCGGATCCTTTGGATACACTTGGCGGATCCAAATTTTTGGATCCGTCGGATCCGTGAGTGTCCAACTTGGTTGAATCAGTTTTATTCACAGTCTGTTCCTTATAATCACTTAAGGTTCCTAGTTTCATAAAGCCTAGTCATGTTTTATCATGAGGTAGCTTTTGCATTTTCATTATTTCATCTGCACAACTTATGTTTTTATCAAACCTTTTAAACTTTGAATTTTGTTTGATTAAATCTTCCTGTGTGGTTCTTAAGGTTTCTAATTCAAGTTTTAGTTCTTGACAAGACACACACGTTTCTTTACTATCTTTACCTTTTTCAATTCGTATTGCTTTTTCTTTAAGCCAAAATACTTCATTTTATAAAAGTGTTGTCTTTGTTTTCAAAAACTTGTTTTTGTTTATGATTTTTAAAGTAACGTCACACAGTTTGTTATATTCTACTTCTAAGGTTTCATCATCTATAGAGGAGTATGAATCAGAATGTACCTCTTCTGTGTCATTAGCCATAAGTGCCATTTCGTTGTTCTTAGGCTCATCATCATCATCTCCTTCACTATCGCTCCAAGCTCCACTAACGAAGGCTCTTTGAGACTTGGTCTTTGGAGGCTTTGGACATTCTCCTATTAAGTGACTGGAGTCACCACACCTATAGCATTTCCTATCAACCTTACCTTTCTTATCATCACGATCTTTCCGAGAGGATTTTCTTTCATCACGAGGTGGTTTTACAAACTTTCCTCGTCTCCTGAAGAATTTCTTGAAATCCCTCACGGCCATGGCATACTCTTCATCATCACTGTTTGAACAAGACTCATCATCATCACTTGACTCGACTTTGGCTTTCAAGGCAATAGACTTAATCTTCTCCTTTTTGCCTTTGACAATTTCCGAATCTTTTTCCATAATCATTTCGTGAACTTTAAGGTTTCCTATGAGCTCATCCAGTGTCATGCTTGAGAGATCTTTAGATTCTTCAATAGCTGTCACCTTTGCTCTCCATTTCGGATGGAGTGCTCTTAGAAATTTCCTGACAAAATTCTTACTAGAAAAAGATTCATCAAGTGCTTTAAGTGATGTAATAATAGTATTGAACTTAGCAAACGCACTATCAATGGTCTCATCTTCAGAGATAACAAATTGTTCGTATTGTTGGACAAGAAGATCAATTTTGTTATCTTTTACTTGTGAGTTCCCTTGATGTGTGATAATAAGAGATTGCCAAATATCCTTAGCCGTTTTACACATAAAGACTCTTTCATATTCTTTCTTAGGTAAGGCATTATAAAGCATCATTTTGGCTTCATTATTTTTGGCAATTAGTTTCTTTTGCTTATCACTGTGACGAGTAAGGGAAGCTCCTTCATCCCGACCACCCGAAATATTATTACTAATAGGTTTGTAATCACCATCAACTATAATATACCATAGATCTATGTCCTTTGACTTTACATAAGTCTCAAAGCGATTTTTCCAATAAATAAAACAATTTGGTTCAAATAGAGGTGGTCTCTGCATAGATTGCCCTTCTTTAAAGTTTTCAAAATCCATGGATCGTTTTAAGTTTTAAAATACAATATATTTTAAAGATCTTAAGTAACGTAGCTCTGATACCAATTGTGGAAAACTAGAAGGGGGGTTGAATAGTTTTTTACCGTTTTAAAGTTTTATTTGCTTTGTTACTATATGTTAATTTCAAAGGAAACAATCACAAATAAATAATCACACAATGTAAACAAAAGATAAAGAGAGGAAAGATCAAACCACACGACACTGTTGTTTATAGTGGTTCGGCTACAAGGACTCTCTTCCTTGCCCTACTCCACTCCCCGAGTTTCCTACTCGAGAGTTTATCTTTCACTAAGAAACAAACTCCTTTTCTAGGCGGAGAAAACCTTTACACGTCGCTTACTTCCTTTTCCGGTACTAAGCTAAACACCGGGTTCTTTCACAAGGTAGAACCAACCTGACGTCGCCTATTTACTTTACCGACACTAAGCTAGATGTCGAGTTCTGTACACGGGTACAACTACTCCCAACACTCTTTGTGCTTTAAGGACTAAAGCACTAACCACACTCACTGATTACAAATGAAAGATATGATGTGTGAGACTAACTACAATATCACACAGTAATGCAACTAAAGGATTACGGTTCTGTAGATCCTTGAATGCTTGATCTCTTTTCTACAAAATGAAAGATCAAAGTGAAATGCAACTATGAATGATGTTAGTAAGATATGTACTGAATGAATATGTGTGTTAAAGCTATATGAGTGATGAGAGAGCCAAATGACCAGCTTCCTATTTATAGGCAAGCTGATCTTCAGCTCACGGATCCCACGGATCCCTCACAAGGGATCCGCCCTTTATATGATTTGGATCCGTGGGATGTGACAGCTAAGGTTTAGTTGTCTCTTACCATATCTTAGTTGTATCTTACCAAATCATCCAAGATCTTCAAATGTCAACTATGTATCTTGCAAATCTAACCAAGATATATCAAAGATATTGTATGTGATGCATGCAATGATGTCATGGAATGGTTTTAGAATTAAAGTTTCCTTTTAAGGAAACAAGTTACTAAACTTGTAATTCTTAGTTAATATGTGAAGTGTAAAATGTGTACTTAAGAGACTTAAGCTAGTATTTATTATTTGCTAAAAGATATTCCTTTTATTTGTCATTAACAAAACTAATGAAAGATCAAAGAATATAAATAACGTTTTTGAGACGCTATTTGTATTAACAGTTCATATACATAAAAGGTCTTAGTTTCTTGTTGTAATTACTAAAATAACATTTAGTTCTTATTCTATTGGAATTTCTAAATTATAGTTGGTATGACATACCTATACCATTTAGTTCTTATATAAAGAGACGGGCACTCACATCAGAGAGAGCAGTTAAACCTAGGATCTTGTGGAAAAACCTTCACGGAGAAGAGGTAGAGGCTTTCAGATCTAGAGTAAAAGAGGGAGTTACTACAAAGGTGGAGGGTAGAACAGTTGACGACGCAGAGCAGCTGTGGAACAGCCTAGCACACACCATCAGGGAGGCGGCCAAGGAAACTTTAGGAGTGGTTGCAGGGACATCGAGAGCACTACTAGGTCGACGAGAATCATGGTGGCTTAGTGATGAGGTGCAAAACAAAGTAAAGGCAAAACAATGTCGGTTCAGAGAGCTTATCTAGATGCGAGGTGGAGACCAAGCGAACAAAATTTCAGCAGAGGAGAGGTATAAAGAAGCCAAAAGAAAAGCGAAAAAGGCTGTTGCGAGAGCGAAAGAAAAGGCGTATGAAGACCTGTATAAAGGTTTGGACTCCAAAGAGGGATAAAACGATATTTATAGGATAACAAAGGCAAGAGACAGAAAGAGAAAGGACCTAGGGAACGTGAGATTTATCAAGGACGAGGGTGGAAGAACTATTGTCAATGAAGTCGAGATTAGGAGAAGATGGGAAGAGTATTTCTCTGCCCTTTTCAACGGTAGAAGGCATGAGCGAATCGAAGAATGAGACAGTACTAGCGTAAACCCGCTAAGTTACTGCTATTGCTCGAGGATTAGAAAAACGGAAGTTAAGGAGGCATTACGGAAGATGAGTAGAAACAAGGTGCAACACCCTCAAATTACCGCAGCGGAACGTTAGTGTCAAGGGGGTATTACTTCGTAATATAGAACAAGGTATAGAAAACGATCTCGAAATGAGACGTTTTGAAATGCTACCATTCGAATTATTAAAATCAGAGTTAATACAAAGGTTCCAAAGTAAAGTCATATAAAAGTTTTCAAAGTGTACCGAATGATAAAGATAAGGATAAGTGCATAAGTCTTCAAAGTATGCAAGTAACTCTAAGATCCATGCATCCACTATCGCCTTATTAACCTGAGATAAACATGCTAAAAAGTGTCAACCAAAGGTTGGTGAGTTCATAGAGTTAAGTAAGATGTAAAGCATTTGAATAAAGATTTCACAGCAAAGGCATTGTAAATCCACTCAGTCCCAAGCCCCGCTGTAAAACCCAAAAAAATCCAGAACATGTAAAATGACCAAATTGCCCCTACAAGTTTAAAAAAATTTATTTAAGGATATTAAAGTGCCAAAATGAATCTAAAATTCAAGTAACAAGCTATACATGAAATGAAATAATTTCTGCATGTTCAAAAATCATTGTCTTACATAATACATGTACAAAACACCCTAATGCAATTTTATTTAAATTAATTCCATTTAAATTACATTTAACTTATTATAACCTATAAAACAATTAACAAATTAAAACAAAATCAAGCCCATTAATTCTTGGTCAATTAAGGACCGATTCTTAAGCCCATAACCCCCCCATGATCGGCAATTAACTTTTTTTAGTTACCCCATTTATTTGTTTCCCTAAAACATAAACCGACTATTCAAAAACATACACAAAAATTCACCCATAAGCCATACAAATTTCTGGAGGTGATCTAGTATTTTTCTGGGGTTCGTCATCATCAAAAGTAGCTAGAAAAAATAAGGTTTGGGTTGTTGGAGGCTTGGTTCGATCGGTGGCGTTTTTCTTTGGTCGATATTTACATCCGATAAGTACAAATTCGTTGCACTTGATCTACACGTTCAATCTTTGATCTGGTATTTTTCTTATGTTTCTCTCATCATGTAAAACTCAAATAAATTGTATAAAACGAATCATGCAAGCTAGATTGATCAAAAGAAATTTTAATAACGAAAACACACATAAAATACGAATCGATCTATACAGATGTTTTTGGGTCATATTCATAAATTTTTTGGGTTCCATAATCACCATATAAGTCTGGAAAAATATTTGTTTGATTTGTTATGGCTTGGATCGATCGTAATAAATTTTTAGGATTAAAACAAGTATAAAATCTAATATATTTCATACGAATTTTCTGGGTGCAAGATCTATTTTATTTGAGACCTATTCGACCCATATGACTCTGGAAAAATGTCCATTCGAATTGTTATAGTCTATAAAGGCCATGTCGAATTATTGTTTCAAATCGGGTTCTATGTATAAATCGTATAAAGGGATAAAAACCCTAACGATCGACCTAGGGTTTATGTTATGGATTAGATCTGGTCTAAATGATGAAACAATGATGGAAAAATGATTGGATCATGATTTGGGAAATTAGGGTTAAGGTTTGTGAATTATTTGATTTACCGATCGGATTTTTAAAAATAAAAAGGGGTTTTTGTAATTTATAAAACTTGTGGGCTATTTTTATAATATAGTTTAGACTAGGGGGTGTTCGTATAAAATATAAGATGGGAGCCTTTTTCGTAAAATATGTAACCTAGGGATTTAATTTGTAAATCGTGTAAACTAAGTGATCCGTTTGTAAATTAAATAAATTAGAGGGACTTATTTGTAAATTCTGGAAAACTTGTGGTCAATTCGTAAATTAAATATTGTGAAGGGTGTATTGTGTAATTTTGAGTATTTAAGGGCTTAATATGTAATTATGGATAATTTACTATTCGATTTGCACTTTTGGAAAATATAAGGGACTTGTTTTGTAATTTCCGAAACTTAAGGGGCTGTCGTACACTTAATATATTTAAAGGGTATTTTTTGTAAATTGGTGAAATAAAGGGCTTGATGTGTAAATATAATTATGGTAAGGGTTAAATTGTGATTTATATAATTATAAGGTTTAAATTGTAATTTAATTAACTAAAGGGGTGTAAATTGTAAATTGTGAAACTTGAAGGTTAAAAGTGGAATTCTGGAAAACTTATGTATTCAAATGGATAAATTGTGATACTTTTGTTTTAAACCTTTAACTTTGGAATATTTACATTTAAAACCCTAAATTATGAAAACTTGTCATATTTAACCCTAAACTCTGATAATTTGTTAAAGTGAACATTATTTCCATAATAAGCCTAATTAATGACTTAACTTAAATTATATTATTTGGAAACTTACTAATTCTGGAAACCTGCTAAAAATAGAAAGTTACTAAATCTGGAAAGTTACTTAAAATGGAAAGATAACTAAACTGGTAATCTGAATGTTGAACCTTTAGTAATTCTGTCTTCTACTTCCTCTAGGTGTGAAGAAGGAGAGGACTTGACTCTATTTCCATACTTGGTTTTATTTGGTTTTTGTTTTGCTAATAAGGTACAGATATTCTGCCCTTTTTCAGTAAGGGCGTTTTCCTTCTCTTAACTTTGATTCTGATCTTTGTTTCATATTAGGATTCCCTAAGCCATTGCTATGTTCCCTATTCTGTGAACCTTACTATGATCTCTTGTTCTGAAACTTGATTTGAACCTTGATATAAATCTGATCTGATAAACTTGATATGAACCTATCTGATTCTGAACCTTTGATATTTACTTCTGAAATATTTGACATGGACCATTATGCTATGAACCTTCTGATATATTATTCTGATTCTGACCTGATATTTGACCATGACCCACAGTTTGAGACCCGAGCCAATCACTAGGCATGAGGGTTTCATGTCCATGTCATTGATGCACCGATGGCATGACTCTAGGGCAGGAGAGTGATGACCTGTCCCGTCCCTGACTTTATCTGATTTGGTGTGTATTGGTAGACTCTGGCCACCTGGGGCGTATGGATGCATCCTAGATCTGATCTGATTTCTGTTATCTGTTATATATATATATATATATATATATATATATATATATATATATATATATATATATATATATTATATATATATATATATATATATATATATATCTGGTGACTGATGGTGTGTGCGATACACGTCTTTCACATTATCTGGGAGCTGATCACTCCAATTGATACATGAGGACACCCCTCATATTATCTGGTTACTTGAAGAGGCATCCCCTCTAGGTTACTTATCTGGTTACATGGTTATTATATTATCTGTTCTGGGCTCGTGGTGGATTACTGTTCCCTATAACCTTTACCTTCCTCTTCTTTATATTTTTCCTTACTCTTATTCCTTTACTCTGATTATATCTGCATGACCATTATTTCTGTATTGCTTTGTTATCGTTATATCTGTTCACTGAGCTCTCGTAGCTCAGCCGCATTTCTTTTCCTGCGGCAGGTACTTAAGCTAGGAGCTGGGTTTTAGCTTTGGGATGAGAGCGACTTGTGTGAAGCTTAGACCTTAGACATTCTAGTTTTACCATTTGGATTTTGATTCTGTTATGCCATTGTTTGGGCATTTGGATTTATTATGTACTTCATTTATTTCTGTTTTACTTCTGGCATAAGTCATGTTGACTTATTTTCCCTTTTATCATTAATGTTATAGACTTATGATGTTTTGGATTGAATGCTTGTGATCTGATATGAAACCATTGTTGTGATATCTTTACCCTTGTCGGGTTGGGGTGTTACAATTTATGGTATCAGAGACAGGTTATCCGAAACCTTTAGAGCTTAGGCTCGTGACCTATGAGGATTGGGTAGAAATTAGGTTTCCTTTCGCGCACTCTTTTCCTGTTTTGCTCTGTCATATCTTCTTGATCTGCTCTGTCATATTCTGTTTGAGTTTGCTAATCATTTTCGTGATCGTTCAGATGGTGAATAAGCGTTTTACCCAGTACACTGATGGACAGGATGGCCCTGATTTCGAGGCCATGATAGCCGTTGCGATGGCTGCTGCTCTTCCTCAGTTGGTGACCCAAGTCACCAATAACATCAGAAATGGTGCGGGTTCATCAAGTGGTGGTGGTGGCGGTGCTCCACCCACTGCTCCACCTGCTGGTATTCATGTTTGGATCGAAAGGTTCAATAAGCTCAAGCCTCTATCTTTCAGGTCTGCTGCCACTCCCACTGAGGCAGAGGACTGGATCACTCATGTTGAGAAGTTGTTTAGGGTCTTGGGTTGCGCGGATGAATTCAAGACGCGCTTGGCTACGTTTAAACTGGAGGGTGATGCGCTGAGTTGGTGGACAGCGTATGTTCAGTCACAGGAAGAGGATTTCGCTGATACTTGTTCTTGGGAGGATTTTTGTGGCATATTCTATAAGCAGTATATTCCGGTGTCTGAGCAGCAGAGGTACGAACGTGAGTATGGGTCTATTCGTCAGTTGGATCGAGAGTCGTCTGGGGAATTCAAGCAGAGGTTCATGAGGCTGGCTAGTTTTGTTAGACCAGAGGTTACGGGTAATGCTTTTCGTCAGGCTAAACACTTTAAATGGGCATTGAAGAAGTGGGTGTTGGATCGTATTGTGAACACCGAGTATGAGGATGTTGCTGCAGTTGCGAACGATGCCCGCAACATTGAGATGTTGCATGCTGATGGAGGTTCGAATAAGAGAGACAGGGATGGAAATCGGGTGAACTACAGGGGGCAGGGTCATCAGGGCCAGAGTCAGGATTATAGTGGTCGTCAGGACCAGGGATATGATCAGAGGCGTCAGGAGCACAGGAGTCAGGATCGGCGGGATTCTGGTAGGTATGGGAATGACCGGCAGGGTCATGGTGGTAACAACCCGCGTCGGGGTTCTCAGCAGAGTCATCATTCGGGTTCTTCAGGTCAGAGAGGGTCTGGTGAGGCTCTACCTCCCCCGCCTATTTGTGTTTCTTGTGGGAAGAGTCATCCTGGAGAGTGTCGTAAGGCTTCTGGTGCTTGTTTTCGATGTGGTTCTTCTGAGCATAGGTTGAAGGATTGTCCTAAGCGGAATCCGGCGCCAGCTGGAAACTATCTTCTTCCTCCTCCTCCTCCTAATACTGGACGTGTATTTTCTACTACACGTGATCAGGCAGCTAAGGCGTCAGGTACCATTACTGGCATTCTGTATATTGGTGATTGTACTATTTTCGCATTATTTGATACTGGCGCAACACACTCGATTATATCTGTGAAACTTGCTAAGAAACTTAACCTACCTCCAACACCATTAATAAACCAAATAGCTATCTCTACCCCAATGAAAAATCGCCTTCTCATCGATCATGAATATGTGACCTGTCCGTTACGCTTTGATGACCGGATTCGTCCGGCGAACTTACTTCCTCTGGACATGATTGATTTTGATGTAATCCTGGGTATGGATTGGTTGGCTTTCCATAGAGCTACCATAGACTGTCATGCTAGAAATGTAATTTTTGGTGATCTGAATCGTCCTGAGTTCGTTTATCATGAATCTCGCTCTCTGAAATCTGTTAAAATCATCTCTGCTATGAAAGCACGAACCTTGATGTCTCACGGTTGTCAAGGTTATCTGGCTTCTGTTAAAGACTCATCTTTGGAGAGTCTTGATATTGCTAGCGTTCCCATTGTTCGAGAATTTTCTAATGTCTTTCCTGAAAAACTTCCTGGACGTCCTCCGGCTAGAGAAGTTGAATTTGCTATTGAATTGGTTCCCGGTGCAGAACCTATCTCTAAGGCTCCGTACCGGATGGCACCCGTTGAATTCAAAGAGTTAAAGGAGCAATTGGAAGAGTTGCTGGAGTGTGGTTTTATCCGGCCTAGTGTATCTCCGTGGGGCGCACCTGTTCTGTTTGTGAAAAAGAAGGACGGTAGTATGCGTTTGTGCATCGATTATCGTGAGCTGAATCGTATTACCATCCGAAACCGTTATCCTCTTCCTCGTAGTGATGACTTGTTTGATCAATTACAAGGAGCTAAAGTCTTCTCTAAAATTGACTTAAGATCTGGTTATCACCAACTGCGGGTAAAGGAGCAGGACGTTTCTAAAACTGCTTTTCGTACCAGGTACGGTCATTATGAGTTTCTGGTTATGCCTTTTGGGTTAACTAATGCTCCTGCGGTGTTTATGGATTTGATGAACCGTGTTTTCCATGAATATCTTGATAAATTCGTTATCGTTTTCATCGATGACATCTTGGTGTATTCTAAATCAGAAGAAGAGCATGTACAACATCTGCGTATTGTTTTGGGTATTCTGAGACAGCAAAAGTTGTACGCTAAATTTTCAAAATGTGAGTTCTGGTTGAACCAAGTTGCTTTCCTTGGTCACATTATGTCTGCAGATGGCATCACCATGGATCCATCTAAAGTTGAGGCTATCACAAAATGGCCAAGACCTACCACAGTGACTGAAGTTAGGAGTTTTCTGGGATTGGCTGGTTACTATCGGCGATTTGTTGAGGGATTCTCGAAGTTGGCTTTACCTTTGACTCAGTTGATACGAAAGGGTGAGAAGTTCGTGTGGTCAGATGAGCGTGAGCAGAGTTTCGAGGAGTTGAAACGGAGATTGGTGTCCGCTCCTATATTGACTTTACCGTCAGGTTCTGGAGGCTTTTAGATTTATAGTGATGCGTCAAAGAAGGGTTTAGGCTGTGTGCTTATGCAACACGGTAAGGTGATTGCCTATGCTTCCAGGCAATTAAAACCCTATGAAGAGAATTATCCGACCCATGATCTTGAATTGGCGGCCGTTGTATTTGCTCTGAAAATCTGGAGACATTACTTGTATTGTGAATCATGTGATATCTTCACTGATCACAAGAGTCTTAAGTACATCTTTACTCAAAAGGAGCTTAACATGAGACAGAGGAGATGGTTAGAGCTTCTTAAGGACTACGACACGAATATCCAGTATCATCCAGGCAAGGCAAATGTTGTTGTCGATGCCCTTAGTCAGAAATCTGGTATGATTGCTAGCTTGGAGATTGAACCCCGTGTTCTCAGAGACTTAGAGCGGTTAGATGTTGAGTTGTGTGTTCGACGAGATGTAGGGTACTGGGCCAGTTTGAAGATTGAATCGAACCTGATGTTGCGTATTAAAGCGGCTCAGAAAGATGATGGTGAGCTTTGGGCTATAGTGCAGAATATTGAAGAGGGTAGACAGACTGAGTTCAGAGTTGACGATAATGGAGTTGTATGGTATGAGGATCGCTTATGTGTGCCTAATGATCCTGAATTGCGTGAGGCTGTGTTGACCGAGGCTCATAGTTCTCCTTTTACTATTCATCCTGGTTCTACCAAGATGTATCGGGATCTTAAGCAGCACTTTTGGTGGAACGGCATGAAGCAGGACGTGGCTTTGTTTGTGGATAGGTGTATGACTTGCCAGCAGGTCAAGATTGAGCATCAGCGGGCTAGTGGACTGTTACAGCCTTTGGAGATTCCTGCTTGGAAGTGGGATGAGATCTCCATGGATTTCGTTTCTAGTTTGCCTTTGACTCGTAAATGACATGATGCGATTTGGGTGGTCGTTGATCGGCTAACTAAATCTGCTCATTTCTTACCTATCCGTATGAGTTATAGTGTTAGTAGGTTGGCGGAGATTTTTCAGCAGGAGATTGTTAGATTGCATGGTACTCCTTCGTCTATTGTTTCTGATCGGGATCCTCGTTTCACTTCGCGTTTCTGGAAGGGACTTCATAAAGCTTGGGGCGCTCGCCTTAAGTTCAGTACTGCATTTCATCCCCAAACTGATGGTCAGTCGGAGAGGACCATTCAGACTTTGGAAGATATGTTACGATCTTGTGCTTTGGAATGGACGGGTAGTTGGGATGAGTATTTGTGTTTAGTGGAGTTTGCGTATAACAACAGTTGGCATGCGAGTATCCGAATGGCTCCTTTCGAGATGTTGTATGGTAGGAAGTGTAGGGCTCCGGTTTGTTGGAATGAAGTAGGTGAACGTCTTATTGAGGGACCTGAGTTGGTTGAGATTACCAATGAAAAGGTGGCAGTTGCTAGGGAAAAATTAAAGGAGGCTCGTGCTCGTCAGAAGAGCTATGCTGACAAGCACCGTCGTGATCTGGAGTTTAATGTTGGTGACCGCGTATTTCTGAAAGTATCTCCTTTCCGTGGGGTTAAGCGTTTTGGAATCAAGGGCAAGTTGAGTCCTCGATTTATTGGTCCTTTTGAAATTCTGGAGCGTATTGGAGAGGTTTCGTATCGTTTAGCTTTGCCTCCTCAGTTATCGCATGTGCATAACGTCTTTCATGTATCTCTTTTGAGGGGATACAATTATCACCCGCTGCACGTAGTATCTTATCCGCTTGATCAGATCCGACCTGATATGTCTTTGTCTGAAGAACCGGAAGCGGTTCTGGATCGTCAGGAACGAGTCATGAGAAATAAAGTTATTCCGTTCATAAAGATTCTTTGTAAGAACCACCCAGAGCGTGAGGCTACCTAGGAAACCGAGGAATCGATACGAGCTAGTTATCCGCATTTCGTATTCTGATCTGGTATGTCCTTGTTTGTTTTCCGTTCCGCTTCATTTCTGATTCTTTGCAAATTTCGAGGACCAAATTTTTCAGTTAGAGGGGAAGAGTTGTAAAACCCTAAAAAAAATCCAAAACATGTAAAATGACCAAATTGCCCCTACAAGTTTAAAAAAATTTATTTAAGGATATTAAAGTGCCAAAATGAATCCAAAATTCAAGTAACAAGCTATACATGAAATGAAATCATTTCTGCATGTTCAAAAATCATTTTCTTACATAATACATGTACAAAACACCCTAATGCAATTTTATTTAAATTAATTCCATTTAAATTACATTTAACTTATTATAACCTACAAAATAATTAACAAATTAAAACAAAATCAAGCCCATTAATTCTTGGTCAATTAAGGACCGATTCTTAAGCCCATAACCCCCCCATGATCGGCAATTTACTTTATTTAGTTACCCCATTTATTTGTTTCCCTAAAACATAAACCGACTATTCAAAAACACACACAAAAATTCACCCACAAGCCATACGAATTTCTGGAGGTAATCTAGTGTTTTTCTGGGGTTCGTCATCATCAAAAGTAGCTGGGAAAAATAAGGTTTGGGTTGTTGGAGGCTTGGTTCGATCGGTGGCGTTTTTCTTTGGTCGATATTTACATCCGATAAGTACAAATTCGTTGCACTTGATCTACACGTTCAATCTTCGATCTGGTATTTTTCTTATGTTTCTCTCATCATGTACGACTCAAATAAATTGTAAAAACGAATCATGCAAGCTAGATTGATCATACAAAATTTTAATAACGAAAACACACATAAAATACGAATCGATCTATACGGATTTTCTGGGTCATATTCATAAATTTTCTGGGTTCCATAATCACCATATAAGTCTGGAAAAATGCTTGTTTGATTTGTTATGGCTTGGATCGATCGTAATAAATTTTTAGGATTAAAACAAGTATAAAAACTAATATATTTCATACGAATTTTCTGGGTGCAAGATCTATTTTATTTGAGACCTATTTGACCCATATGACTCTGGAAAAATGTCCATTCGAATTGTTATAGTCTATAAAGGCCATGTCGAATTATTGTTTCAAATCGGGTTCTATGTGTAAATCGTATAAAGGGATAAAAACCCTAACGATCGACCTAGGGTTTATGTTATGGATTAGATCTGGTCTAAATGATGAAACAATGATGGAAAAATGATTGGATCATGATTTGGGAAATTAGGGTTAGGGTTTGTGAATTATTTGATTTACCGATCGGATTTTTAAAAATAAAAAGGGGTGTTTTGTAATTTATAAAACTTGTGGGCTATTTTTATAATATAGTTTAGACTAGGGGGTGTTCGTATAAAATATAAGATGGGAGCCTTTTTCGTAAAATATGTAACCTAGGGATTTAAATTGCAAATCATGTAAACTAAGTGATCCGTTTGTAAATTAAATATATTAGAGGGACTTATTTGTAAATTTTGGAAAAACTGGTGGTCAATTCGTAAATTAAATATTGTGAAGGGTGTATTGTGTAATTTTGAGTATTTAAGGGCCTAATATGTAATTATGGATAATTTACTATTCGATTTGCACTTTTGGAAAATATAAGGGACTTGTTTTGTAATTTCCGAAACTTAAGGGGCTGTCGTACACTTAATATATTTAAAGGGTATTTTCTGTAAATTGGTGAAATAAAGGGCTTGATGTGTAAATATAATTATGGTAAGGGTTAAATTGTGATTTATATAATTATAAGGTTTAAATTGTAATTTAATTAACTAAAGGGGTGTAAATTGTAAATTGTGAAACTTGAAGGTTAAAAGTGGAATTCTGGAAAACTTATGTATTCAAATGGATAAATTGTGATACTTTTGTTTTAAACCTTTAACTTTGGAATATTTACATTTAAAACCCTAAATTATGGAAACTTGTCATATTTAACCCTAAACTCTGATAATTTGTTAAAGTGAACATTATTTCCATAATAAGCCTAATTAATGACTTAACTTAAATTATATTATTTGGAAACTTACTAATTCTGGAAACCTGCTAAAAATAGAAAGTTACTAAATCTGGAAAGTTACTTAAAATGGAAAGATAACTAAACTGGTAATCTGAATGTAGAACCTTTAGTAATTATGTCTTCTACTTCCTCTAGGTGTGAAGAAGGAGAGGACTTGACTCTATTTCCATACTTGGTTTTATTTGGTTTTTGTTTTGCTAATAAGGTACAGATATTCTGCCCTTTTTCAGTAAGGGCGTTTTCCTTCTCTTAACTTTGATTCTTATCTCTGTTTCATATTAGGATTCCCTAAGCCATTGCTATGTTCCCTATTCTGTGAACCTTACTATGATCTCTTGTTCTGAAACTTGATTTGAACCTTGATATAAATCTGATCTGATAAACTTGATATGAACCTATCTGATTCTGAACCTTTAATGTTTACTTCTGAAATATTTGACATGGACCATTATGCTATGAACCTTCTGATATATTATTCTGATTCTGACATGATATTTGACCATGACCCACAGTTTGAGACCCGAGCCAATCACTAGGCATGAGGGTTTCATGTCCATGTCATTGATGCACCGATGGCATGACTCTAGGGCAGGAGAGTGATGACCTGTCCCGTCCCTGACTTTATCTGATTTGGTGTGTATTGGTAGACTCTGGCCACCTGGGGCGTATGGATGCATCCTAGATCTGATCTGATTTCTGTTATCTGTTATATATATATATATATATATATATATATATATATATATATATATATATATATATATATATATATATATATATATATATATATATATATATATATATATATATATATATATATATGGTGACTGATGGTGTGTGCGATACACGTCTTTCACATTATCTGGGAGCTGATCACTCCAATTGATACATGAGGACACCCCTCATATTATCTGGTTACTTGAAGAGGCATCCCCTCTAGGTTACTTATCTGGTTACATGGTTATTATATTATCTGTTCTGAGCTCGTGGTGGATTACTGTTCCCTATAACCTTTACCTTCCTCTTCTTTATATTTTTCCTTACTCTTATTCCTTTACTCTAATTATATCTGCATGACCATTATTTCTGTATTGCTTTGTTATCGTTATATCTGTTCACTGAGCTCTCTTAGCTCAGCCGCATTTCTTTTCCTGCGGCAGGTACTTAAGCTAGGAGCTGGGTTTTAGCTTTGGGATGAGAGCGACTTGTGTGAAGCTTAGACCTTAGACATTCTAGTTTTACCATTTGGATTTTGATTCTGTTATGCCATTGTTTGGGCATTTGGATTTATTATGTACTTCATTTATTTCTGTTTTACTTCTGGTATAAGTCGTGTTGACTTATTTTCCCTTTTATCATTAATGTTATAGACTTATGATGTTTTGGATTGAATGCTTGTGATCTGATATGAAACCATTGTTGTGATATCTTTACCCTTGTCGGGTTGGGGTGTTACACCCGCCCATACAAGACTTGCAACCTGTGTGTCTACAACCCACTGCTAAAGTATGAATAAGGCATATGTGTAAATTGTAAAGCCCATGAATGATGCTTCCACTGCAAAGGCATTGTAAATCCACTCTGTCCCAAGTCCCGCCCATACAAGACTTGCAACCTGTGTGTTTATAACCCACTGCTAAATTATGAGTAGGACAGATGTGTATACGATATACAAGGGACTTAATGTAATGAATAGCAGCAAACTGAACCTCCTGACTGTGTATAAATGTATCATGAGTATCCCGGATTATATTCACTCAATGCCTCGAACTTTGGACGAAGGGTGGGGGCGTCAGCCCGATAGTTACTATCAATACCTCTCCAACGGCTTTTTCGCAAAGAAGTTAAACAGTTGCTATGAATAGTTTGTATATGAATAGTTTGACACATTAAGGCATATATCGTAATAAAACTACACATCATGTCCAGAAAGTATAAAAGCGTATCGTATCATAAATGTTTTGAGTATTTGCATCACAATGCAAATCATGTATCTGATAAACGAGTAAAGAAATTTAAGCATGTATCTCCTCCAAGTAGTTTAAAATGAATATAAAAGAGTAAGAGTAGGGCTATGACTCACCTTAGCTATAAAGAACAAGGTAATGTGATGTCAAAATGTAACACGGAAACGGTTCCAACACACGACCTGAATAATAGGGAAGTCTGAGATTTCGATGGTTTAAGAGTAGCTCAATGTGAATAATGATTTATGGAAAAGTATCGGATAACGAATTGGTTCGCGATGAGAATGAATGATATGCTTAAAATGCTTAAAGTTCAAAAATAATATTATCATGTTTTTATGTTTATTGAATCAGTAATTATCATCACTTCAAAAGTTGGTGGATGATAAGTTATGTTTATTCGTTAAAAGTTACGTTATATATATATATATATATATATATATATATATATATATATATATATATATATATATATATATATATATATAAACGTAACGTAATTTGAATATATCGTACGAAAGTGCACGAGAGGGTTTTAAAAATGAAAATGTATAAAACCTTTAGTGAAAATATATAAAGAATAAAGTTACTGAATGGTCCTTGAAGTTATAGGAAATTTTAACTTTTAACCCTAATGGTGAAATATTTGCACCGTTAGTCCCTAGTTAGATTTTTATTACATCCTTGGTCCAAATCATTAAAAAATGGCATTTTAAGACCTTTGGTTACTGTTTATTCCTTTTCTACCCATAACTTATAAAAATGATAGGTTTAGTACATATTTATCCGAAAGTTACACTTTTAACCCGAATAGTAAAATATTTTGCATTTCAAGTCCAAAATTTACAAAACTTAAATAATAAAATTTCCGAAAGTTTTGCAAGCTTCAAACAGCTTATTCAAGTTCATAAAAATTGCTTATTCAATAAAAGAGCTTATTTACAGCTTATTGGGCTTTTAACGTTTTAAAACAAGGCCCAATAAGAGATTTTGATCCGAGGGGTTTCAAGATGATTTGGGCCTGACTTTCGGCTTATTTTATGGTCTTGAAATCATAACCAAACTGCTTATAAAGACTGCTTATTCGATTGGCTTATTTATGGCTTAGTGGGCTAATAAGCCCACTCGATAAATATATAGGATTTAGAAACTGTTTTGGAAGCCATCACTTGGTCGATTAAAAAGATGTTATAGGAGCTTATTAGGAGAGCTTATTGACACAGCTTGATAGATTGGCTTATAGACAAACAAGTCATGACATTTATTCGACATGTTATATGTAATAAAATGATTTAAATGGGTCTTTTCTAGTCGAGTAAACAAGAGTCTAAAAATAATTAAATGATTTTATAATGTTCGATGTGTAACACAAGTTCAATTTAGGTCTCGATAAGTGTTCAGATGATGATATAAGTGTCGAATGATTATAGCTCTTGATTTACTAGCCATCCATATAATAGGAGGTCGAATATGAACAAAAATAAATAACTAGAAATCGTATAAAATGAATGAAAGCTTGTGTATGAATTCGTATGAAATAGAAAGTGTATGAATAAGTGGAAACATATATATATATATATATATATATATATATATATATATATATATATATATATATATATATATATATATATATATATATATATATATATATATATATATGTATAGATATGAGTTCGAATGACTTACAACACCAAGAATGGTGGTGAGAACTCGATGATATGGACTAGGATTCGAATGAGTTGCACTTCCCACGTTAGAATGGCCAAAAAGGGATCGAGTCAAGGCATGAATACTTGGAAAACTATTCGAATGGCTATAGAAATGGTTCCTGTTCTTGAGGGCTCGGCTAGAGAGAGTAAATGGCTTAGAAATTATAGGTGTGAAAGTAGTTCATGAGAGTATGAATGTGTGTGTGTATGTCGTACGAATATGCATGCATGTATATGTCAAGTATATAGTATAATAAGCACAAGTTGGGTGATTATATTTGATTTGTAGCAGAGAGATATCAGGGGACATAGGGAATATTAGCTAGCAACTTGGGTATTAGGATATTTAGAAGAGTGGGTGTGTTTGTTTGGTTTAGGATCAAGTGGGAACACACATATATATACTCGATATGTTTAAAAGGTCCAAACGACTTCTAGTCGTGACCAAGTGAATTAGAAAAGGTGAGAAATAAGCTTGTGGACTTATATTCGACTAGGAATAATAAAAGGTTTAGGTGAAATCAAGTTTTGTCGAATTTGGTTATAATTGAATGAACTTGTACTTGTGTCGAATGGCGTTTACTTTGAGCCTCTTTTTATAGCAAATATTCGAACTAAGTGAAAAGGTTTGTCATTCCTGAATCTTAGGAATGTAGAGAATCGAGCCATGTAAAATAAAGTGTAGGTTGTGTGTCGAATTATGGAATGTAGCATATTCATAACACTTAAACACACGTATGATGTGATTTGGCCGAATGGATTTAGAGAGAGAAAGAGGAGTTGGGAACTAGAGAGAAAATGGAGTAATATTAGATTAGAAGTGTGAGGAGTTCCACCCCTCTCCCTAGGTGGATAGGGGTATTTATAGTGCTAATATTTGTGCCTCGAGTGGGCTGTGGAGCGAGCTGACAGCGGGTAAAGACCCGACCCACTCCACGAGTTCTATAATAACTAAACTATATTAACTTACTAATATAATCCTACGAGCTATTCAATGCTAATGAGTACACGGGGTGACCGAGTCTTCATTTGAATATTTATATTCCTAACAATCTCCCCCTAAGGGAGGTCACCCCGGAAATTACATTTTGAATTCTAGCATCTATTACATGATTTTGACTTCCAAGCTTGTAGTCTTTGATTCTTCAAATTCATTAGTCTTTGTACATTCAGCAGTGAACTTTTGATGACCGTTCTTCTGTCTTGGATGATCTTTGGTGATTCTTTGATGTCATCATCCAACGTATGTCTCCAAGTCATCTTTTAGCAGTATGTCTCCATGTGATGTGGTAATCTTTGAACCGACATGCTCACACTATTCTGGGTCATGATTTTCAGCATCAGAGTTTGCAGAAGCAGTGTTGAAGGCCTTTTAGTTTATCATGACTTCTTTAAATACGATGATGGTGAAGTGTGAGCATGTGGTGATGGATCGACATCTTTTCTGCAATCAGCTACAACCGCCAGGAATTCCTGCATACGACAGTTAGCAATAAAACGTCCGGTACTTACAGGTTCGGACTTCGAGATTGTTAACAGCATAGTGTGAAAACTCTCTCTAATCCTTACCAAGGCCGTTCCTAAATCGGAAACCCCCAGAGGGTTTACAAGATCTACCGTAGTAAATCAACAATTAGGTGAGTCGCTGGAGTTCACTCCACGACTGTAGACCGTTTGAAACCGTCGCGACCACTAAGCGTAATCCACAAGGAATTACCGAAGTGACCTGCTTTCAGGGTTGTTTGATGTTGACCCTGGCAGGAATTTCCATTCAATCACTGAGAATTACATTTGTAAATTCCCTCATAAATGTTTTGGCAGATTGCTAAGATCTGCGTAGGACTCATAAGTTTACAACTGATGTCCTTAATGTTGAACAACCAGTGTAGAATTAACACGTGTTCCTATGAGATATTGTAATGCATCTCGTGGCTCTAGACTCAATAAGTGCATTTTTTGTAGTCGGAGACTGGAGCGGTGTCTCCTGTTTCAATATCAACATAACTCGTAATGAGCGGTCGATAGATTATGCAGGGTTCCCCGTGAGAATGAAACAAGTCATTTTAAGAGAACTTGAGTGGCTTAGAAGGTTTTAGTGCAGTGCGTCACTGGGTCCATGACGTCTTGTCTTCAATACCGGCGTCACCTTAGTAACAACCAGTAGCATATGAATTGACCCCAGTTTCTGCCCTAAGGTTGAATAATTGGAGGGCTACTTCTTTTCACCCTTTCACATTACTTTTCTTTTTAATTCTTCAACCATTTCTTTCTCCTTTCTCATAATACTCCTTTTTCATAATCATACCTAAGGACTTTCTAATACTAACTTTTTGGTATTGTCCTTGGGTAGATCCCTTCGGCTCTGGCGGATCATAGGACGGTTTTCCTAACCTTAGCCACCTTATAACTTCATGACTATCCTATGTTGCCATTAACCAAATCCTTGAAAAATCTCTCAAAGTGTTTATGATTATGAAACACATTTTGCTAACACTTTGAGAGTTTTATATATTTCAAATGCTCCCCCTTAACATGTGCTCATATGTTTTAATTTAAAATTTGCACATGTTGGGTAGAGATTGCACTTTTTGAATTGATCCACTTTCAGTGAACATGACCGATTCGAGACACGCTTACATCACTAGTTGGACTAGCTTGAAATTATTACCCGGCCTGGTCAAATTCACAGAAAGTTTCTCGAAATGGTACACTCTACTAAGATACGTCCTCTTCGAGACACGCTTACATCACTGGTTACACCAGCTTGAAATTATTACCCGGCCAGGACGCATCCTTTCGATTAATGACAGTTTATGTTTCGTCAATTCATTGGTGAAGTCTGAGTCGTGCTCACATGAGATGCCACATCCATTTTCATCCATTCGCTCCCCCTCAATATGTGCATCGATATACGAAAGAGTTTAGCACATATGGAAGAGCCTACACTTGAGTCCAAAACATCACATTTTTATCAGATTTCATATTTAAATCACATTCTCTCCCCCGGTCAAAAATTTCAAACCATTTGAGATTTATGATCCCAATTGATTTAAATAAGTTAGAAATTATGGGAGAAAATGTGGTCAGTTTTAATATGTGCTGATAATGGAACATGCAACTGCTCCCCCTCAATTTATGAGGGAGATTCACTACTTATTATGTACAAGATAACTGTTATGACACAAATGATATTGACCTTTTTGTGCAGACGATGTGATCATCTGCTTCTCTAAGGGAGTCAGTAGTCAACATCAATTTTCCATCCACCAACAAAAATTTCCCAAATATTGTAGATCCCCACTTGGCGAGACCAGAATAAGTAATGCTTTGTTGAAATGAAGGTGGTGGTGGTGAAGACACTGTTGTTGTTGTTGTTGTTGTTGTTGTTGTTGCTGATGTTGTTGTTGTGGTGAATTCAGAGCCAATCAATAGAGTTTGAACATCTGATCAAATGGTTAGAGCGGGAACTGGCACATTCATATTGGCCATGGAATCTGCATAAGAATATCAACACAGATATACATACATACAGATTCACTTTTCATTAATAGCTGCCACGTAGCAGCTTGCCAACTCATAATACCATATTCATCTCATAATCAAACCACAGTCAGGAAATACATCAAACCGCTATCTAGCATGAAAAGCAGTCAGCAATCATGAACATGGCAATTCACTCATATTTCAACATTCAACTCAGGAGCTTAGGGACAAGATTCTAACATGATAGCTACATACCTAAGCATATCCTGAGTGCACATGCACTGAATCAACGACAATTAAGCAGCTATCGACTAACAAAAATCAATCAACATTTGAAACTCATTCAATCAGATCATATAGATGCCAGAGGAGTATTAAAGAACATCAAACACAATGGGTTTTCTAACTCCTTTTAGATTTTGGTTTTTAAAGTATTTTGGGGATTAAACGAGGATTCCAGAGTGACACAAATGGACCTTATAGTTACATAAAGCTAGGATACTATAAGCAAATTGCACATAATGCCCTAATCTTTCTAACAACTAACACATTTGGCCATTTGAGATAAAGCTTAGTAAGATCCTCTTCAACTAATACCCCATTAACTACAAAACATTTTCTAACAATTATGAGATAACCAAGAAACCCGTTTGATGAAATAAAATTTGAAATCACTCTCCCCCTCAATCAATGACCCGTATTCTAGTTAAAGAGTTGTAGTCATTGATTGAGTGATAAATTTTATGCACAATCCAAGTCTGAAAGAATTTCAAACAACACGTTACCACCATGTGTCTCACAAATAATTTTCAGAAGAATCATAGAATGAAAACTATTTGTATACAAAGAAGATTTCTCTTCTTTTACAAGAAATAATGCACTGAAGCGTACATCAAATCAGGAAAACATGGATATAAAGTAATCCATACCCGGGTGAACTTTACCCAGTGGGAGGAACAACCGTCTTTTTGGCGACGTGCTTTCCCCATTTTGAAACGCGGGTTACAGTATGAAGTAACTGCAAGCCAACATGACATGTTTTAACAATTCATTTTAACTTCTGCTCGAGCTTCATTTAAAGTTCCGTGTCATTATTGAATGACATTTCTAGGACCGTAAATGTTATCGATAAACAGAAGACATGCCTAGAGGAAACTATTTTTGGTATTTTCTATTTTTCTGATTTTTATGGTTTTTCTTGGTTTTAATAATTTTCTATTTACATTTTTCTGGTTTTATAATTTTCTATTTACAATTTGTTTTAAGATATGTACAAACTATATTATTCAGTTTAAGAAGATGTTGACATGAATACCGAAATAAGGACATCGTTCTTGTACGTTGTGGAAGTCTGTAGTCAACATCTCTTAAACTTTCACCACCAAAGCTTTCAAGGCTCCTGAATAATCGCATGAACTTGAGCCTTCTCAATGTGAAGCTTTGATAGCTTCCCCTCAAACTGACAATCTTTTTTTTTAGCAGATTCAAAGCTCTCTTTCAAGCTTACATAAGGTAAGTGTACAGCGAAAACCGTAGCAAACCACATCAAATATTGCTGCTCTTTTTAAGAATAATCATCGTGATTATCGTGATTCTCCGTTCGGGGGATTATCAAATAGATCAGCAACGAATCATCTCACGCTTGAATACTTCTTCACACATTTCTTCCCGCTGAGGTCTGAAGGAATGCATACCGAAGGTATCCAGAATCCACTTCCCCCACGTAGTTGAAGTGATGCAATCAGTCTCATTGTATGAAGCCCAAAAACTCGAAGTACACACTCAATCCCATTTATGTAGTCGAAAACGTAACATCAAAATCAATTAAGACTAGGAAATGCACTTTTCTCCCTTCAGGAAATAGCAGATGAGAATTGTTACACCAAAGTCAACTAAGTCCCGAGTGTAAGCAATTTATCCCGTATGTAGTCGAAATGATAACACATATCCTTCTGTAGGATACCGACTATCCAGAGGAGTCATCATACAATTGTGTACCTCTTTAATCATCAGAAACTGTTTCTTACATCTCTTCCCCAACGTAGTTGGAATAATACACCAAAAGCCACGAGTTAAGACACTGATTTTCTCTGCGGTCATGACATTTGTATTCCCGGAATAACTTCAACTAAGAAGAAGTATAAAGTTCATCATGTGTACTCGTTGTGCATTCCGATGTAAGTCTCCTTCCCCCTTGCTGGTTTTGATACCTCAGAATCAGCAACACATTTTACGCACATATACTTGAAATCTTGTGAGAAGAACAAAATTGGCTCAAATGTATCAAATGAGAATCAACCGCTACCGAAACTCTCTTTAACTATCTTTACCAACCCTTAAGTAGGCTATTTGAAGTGATAACTGATGGAGTAAACTCGATATACCAAACTTGAAACTGACGAAGAATTCCCCAAAATTGTTACTTAAGCTTGCACTGTTGTTGATTGAAGAACGATGCAGAAGAAAAACCCCTAAGTACCCTTATACACTCAACTAAGAGCCAAAGCAAGTACAACACCTCTTGAGACTATCCACATCTGCATATGCGTGTGACACTGAGCACTATAATGTAACTCCTTGAAGTGATAGCTATAACCCGTGAGAACTTCATTGTAACTCCTTACATCGGGTATAACTAGATAATCCAAGTCTCAATCATAAATTTTAAGCACGAGCAAGTTATCATTGAAAGTCATGCATCCAACCAACCCCGACTTCAAGATAAAATAAGATCACACCTTTGTGAAAGTTAACTTCAATCTCAAATAAGGGATCCCAAATAAACTCCGTGATCACTTGACATTCTATGTCCAAAATCTTATCCGTTTTAACGTTTTAGCCGACATTTTTCTTTATGTTCTTGTGGTTGATTTACAGAGTGCACATTGGGAGAAACAACAATCCGTGATGAAAGAGATTCTTCAGAACCTGGTTCTGGGAAAGGACTGCCAAAGAACGGATTATTATTCATATATGCAACTTCAATATCTTGATAGTCATTATCAACACCTTGAGGAATAACTGGAGATTTGGTTTCTTGAGTAGTTTGAGTTGTACTTCTAGATGGTGCATCTTGATCAATGGAGATTGAAGAAGGTGAACCAGTTGAGTCAGCAGGAACTGGAGCAGAAGCTTCAGGAACTGGATGATCAACATTCGTAGAAGGTTGGAAGTATTCATCAAACATCGATTGAACTAATAAATCCCAGTCATCCGTTGTTAGTTTTTTGAACATTTGGTGTTGGAGGAACTTGGTATGCACGGCTCCTGAACTGGTGTATTCAGGAGCCGTATGACCATTTCTCAATCATCAATCAACATGTAGTTTATTCACCAACTTGGTATGCACGGCTCCTGAACGGTTCAAAAGTTATGGCCGTTTGAAGTTTTGACGTAAAAAATCAACTTTGGTCAAAACGCAACTTGGTCAAACCGCAGAAACCTCTAAACGCAGAGACCTCAAACCGCAGTACCACAAACCGCAGAAGACACAAACCGCAGAATATCACAAACCGCAGAAGACTCAAACCGCAATACCACAAACCGCAGAAATCCACAAACCGCAGAAACCAAAACGCAGAAATGTCAAACCGCAACCTTGGTCAAACCGCAAGACTGGTCAAACCGCAGGACTGGTCAAACCGCAGAAAAGCTAAACCGCAGAAGGTTAAACTGCAATAAGTCAAACCGCAATACCTCAAACCGCAAGAAGTCAAACCGCAGCACTAATCGACAAACCGCAAAGGACAAAACGTCACTTTCAACTGCGTTTTGTCTTTTTCCCGTTTTAGTTAAAATCCAAACCGCAGTCAGAGTACTTGCCAAACCGCAGTCAACAATTTCCTAAATAAACACAAACCGCAACTAACAAAACATTACCGAGGCACAAACCACAGTCAAGAAAAACCCACAAATCGTCCAATAACTAACACCACCACTACTGTACT
>CP139508.1:75807853-75828815 GCA_021014915.2 Artemisia tridentata subsp. tridentata
TAACAACGTACAAAGCCTTATTAAATGGATCAATTGTGTTTTATCATATGAAAGTTTGTTCATTGGGGGAAAAAAATCAGTTCTTATTATAACCTATGATTCTGTGAATTTACAAATATACAAACACATACTCGAATCGGCTTATAGCCCATACAGTAGCTACATGTCATGCACCAAGAGATTGATATATTATCACAAATATACAAACACATACTCGAATCGGCTTATAGCCCATACATTAGCTACATGTCATGCACCAAGAGATTGATATATTATCAAATTTTGAATAACTATGATTGCTCATATTCAAATATTTTTATTGCCATATTTTTTCCTTTCTTTTACTACAAATGAAATTTAAAAATATATTATCAAACTATGTCACTATGACACAAACCTTCAAAACAAATAAACTGGAACTTTTTCATGAACTGCATATTCACTATACTTATTCCATCCTTAGCTTGAGCTACCTCCTCATTAATTAATTTGCCCTTTATGATCCACCTTAACTTTTTTTATATAATGATTAGAACAAGTAAAGCGGCGGCCGGCCGCGTTGCGGCCTCGCGGGATTTTTTTTGTTGTGCATTTGTTTCTATAGTTCGGATGTACGTAATTGACTCTTAAATGAATGTTATTTAATTCTCTTTATGAAGTGCAGTGTACTCTTTGGTGCATCTTTGATATGCATGCACTCAACATTTACTATCTCCTAAGCTATCATAGCAAGATAGCAGGTACATAAATTGACTACTCACAACCATTTAAGTAGTGTTTGGTTTGCTCACATGAATCACAATACGTTTGAAAATAAGTAGGTTTTTGGTTTAAAAGTTTGGTTTGAAACTTTGAATATTATGTCCAACAAAAAATAAAATAATTACTGTATAACTAATAATAGAAAATGGTACACAATTTGTACAAAAGCTAGTCTATATATAAAAGACATTACATATGTTTGTTGGCTATATGTACATAAGTAGGTTTGGTGATATATTTTTTCCAGATAGACTCTCCATTCGAATATTGACTATTGGTGGTCGAAAAATCAAGGGTGTATTACTGTTTGTTAGGGTGACCAACAATAGTCAATGCCGCCGCTTTGCGGCCTCGCGGGATTTTTTTTGTTGTGCATTTGTTTCTATAGTTCGGATGTATGTATATATTCAAACATATGAATTGGTATAACTAATAACAGAAAATGGTACACAATTTGTACAAAAGCTAGTCTATATATAAAAGACATTACATATGTTTGTTGGCTATATGTACATAAGTAGGTTTGGTGATATACTTTTTCCAGATAGACTCTCCATTCGAATATTGACTATTGGTGGTTGAAAAATCAAGGGTGTATTAATGTTTGTTAGGGTGACCAACAATAGTCAATATTCGAATGGAGAATCCATCTGAAAAAAGTATATCACCAAACCTACTTTCGTAATAGTCAATAATTGAATGGAGAAAAAAATGTGTGCTGGTCCAGGCCATAATCAAGCAAGTTTACACGCCTTTGCAAGTTTATACGGCTTTGCAGCCCCTACTTCAATTAAAGCAAGCTTTCTTTTACCATGAGCTTGCTGGCTAGCTCTATTGGGTTGGTGTTGGGTTAGTCCTTCGGCTGTAGTTTCCTTCCTCTCCTTTTCTTTCTGGGCTCGGTTTTGTTACATGTAGTTTTTTGTCTGTTTCTTTCATTTGCAAGTCAATTGCAAGGCTGCATGTGATGGTTCATTGCTTGCTATATAGCAGTTTTGTCTTCGAATCAGATGTTGCCTCGCTGCAGTACCTGATGACTGGAAGAAGCAAGCCGAAATGAAGATTTGCCAAAGAATTTTCAAGATTTTTATGTGTGATCTTTATTGGATTGGTAAGTATGTCTAAAACATTGTTTCGTCTTCAGGATGATGAATGCAACGGGTTGTATCTGTGTGAGATCCTGTAAAATCCCTCGTAATAAATCTCACTGATTAATGATAATCTCAACTTACTGTTTAATAAAACCCATTTTTATGGGGAAATTTAAACTTTTCTCTTATTGCTATCTTTACCACGATGTGTTTCGTGATATATATTAAATAGCAACATGTACTCGAAACACCAATAAATCACGGGATTCCATTCTCACTAAATTCGAAACCTCACACATAATAATAGTTAGTAATGATAAAATCCTTACCCAAAGATATAAGCACTTTTACTAATTATCCTTAATTATTTCAATTAGTTAACACCAATTGTTACTAAACCCTTCACTAATTCTCTTTACAAAACCAAGTGGGCTGACTAAAACTCGGCCCAATTCACATTCCACCAACCACTGATCAAAGCCCACGTCCAAGTTAATTTCTAACTTGTGATCTTATGCAAAATCCGAATAGCCACACCTCCTCAAAACAATTCGATATCTTTCAAATTTTAAACGTAAGCCTCGAATATTTTTACACAATCTCATACACGACCCACTAGTCTATTCGTACGCCAAATTTTAGAAACTCAAGTCAAGTATTGATATGGTTTCGAACACCAAAGCGTTTGTCCCATTTCAATAAAACCCGCATAGGTAGAAATCTCAAAACTCGACTAATTCGAACCCGACTTTTCCTAGGCCTTCCCAATGATAATATTAGCACAATATGATGTTAAGGAGACATTGAAGTCGAAGGTTTATGAAGTCACACGCTAAATCTATCTAACACCCATTCGAAAATATCTATCTAATATGGATATACTCCAACAACTAAAGACAAGTTCCTTAAAATCTTTCCATACCTTCTCATGATTGCTAAGTCAGTCAAAGTAGCAGTAGGCGTGTATAAGTTGCTTAACCCACTTGACATTTATCAAATAATATCACTCGAATATGTATATAAACCAAACAACTAGAGACAAGATGTTATTGAGATTGTTTTCTTAGCCAAACTTTCACTCTTTCACTCGTTTAGACACTGCCATACTCAACCAAGATATCTAGCGAATATATACATATGCCAACCACAAGAGACAAAGTCCTATAAACCTTCCATATCTCCTAATGATTGCTAAGTCATACGCATGCTAAAAATCATGATCATTCGAACAGTAAAGGGACATGATTATACTTGAGGATAATATAGTCAAAACCTTGTGTAGCTATCTCTATAAAACCCACTCGTTCTAGCAGCCTTCACTGCCAAAGTCATACACATTTCACCCTCACTTATCTCACTTATCCCACTCCCACTAAATACTTGAAAACCCAGCATCACTTGCCTCTCACCATAGGAAGCAAATCGAGTAGGAGAAGTGATACATAAAAACGTATTCGGACCCAACAAGTTCACTGTCTTGTTCGTGTATTTCCATCCGCGTTCCACAGTTTCATCACCACCTTCAAAGGTGTAGTAAGTAACTACTAACCTTTGTTTTTCACTTCTCATGCATACGAACTCACACATGCACGCTAAGTTAGTATTTCATGCATGTTTCATTTTACATAATAACTTAACGTGTCAAGCTTTACATATTGTATTAAGTGTGTTGATTTCATAAAGTCCACAGAGGAAGAATTAGAAAACACTTAATTTGTCTACATGTTAAAAAGTATCACAACCATGCATGCACATCCCTTATTTGATCCGAACGAAACATTTTCTTTTAAATATTGTTGGTACGAGCAAGAATATGTCAAACCTCCAATATGGACGGTTCAAGACTCACAACTCATATCCTTTCACGTTTAACATTTAGTTTTATGCATTACTCAAATGTATATAATCTTTATACCACACGCCAAGGTGTAACTGGAACACACTAAACCATTTTTTTTAAATAGCTTGTGCAATCGAACCAACCCAAGTAGGCTAGAAACCAAGTCCATATCTCGCGATCTAATCGAACGACCACATTCTATTTTTACAAGACCCATTTAACAACACAACTAGCTATGTTTTTCGTATAAACAGCTTACAAAAATACTCAAGATTCGACCTCTTAAAGCTGCCCAAGTAAAACGTCTAAACCTATTTTGAAAAACCACTAAAAACCATGTTGGGCTAAGATTTGCAACTCGTTAAGGGCCCAATAGTGTAAAAATTAAGCTATTAGCCGAATAAGCTGATGAAATAAGCTGCTTTTGTCTTAAATATAACTTATAAAAAGTCGCACACTTTTTCCTTTATCATTTTGACATTTTTGGGCTAAAAATGTAACGCGTTTTAACTATAAGGACTAAAACTGCCAAACTATGAAACTTATGGATTGAAACTGTGAAAACAGTTTATAAAGGACTTAAATTGATCTTTGAATTAACTTCAAGCCTTACATAGACACTTGGATTATTTTTGGACTATTATTGGATTTTATATTTAACGAAGGACTAACGACGTAACGCAAACTCAGTTAGAGTAAAAGTACAAGGACCAACTATTTTCACTTGACATTCTTACTTCATTTTCCATTTTTCATCATTCCATCACTTCATATGCATTTTATACATTTTAGTTATGTATAATTAATCTTCGTTAATTATTAAACGATTTTACATGCATAACATTTCATCATAAATTGAGGAAATAATACCTCGAGTCAAGTGACATAAGAATCAAGATAATATCAATGTATGATATTATATCTTCTTAACTTGAGGCATATTAAGCATATCACACTCACATCATCAAATCGTTGTACGATTCCTCACTGTCACACTCATCGTTAGTTATAAGTCAAATACTTAGATATTCCTCATATTCAGGTCTCGTATTGAAGACGTTTCCGTGATCATTTCCATAAGTCTTATTTGAACTTATAATCCCATCTGGTCAGATGCACTCCAGGTGAGTCGTGGCCCCTACTTTTAATATTTGTTTTAATAACTCTTTTGGGGGAGATACATGCTTCAACTGTTTTAAGTATTTTTACTTTGAAAACACTCATGATTTGCTCGAAATCATCAACTATGCTTTACATGTTTTGAATCATCCTTTAGAAGGATATATGCTAGATATATTTGCAAAACTGCTTGCTTAGCTTAAATGCTATATTTGAAAAATAACATTTTCAAACTACTTGTTGTAACAAGATACTGAGATTCATTTATGCATTCATATACCAGCTGAATGTACTGTTAACTTAACTATGATGTTTATACATCCCAACTAGAAATAATTGCCATAAACTAAAGTACGCATATTCTATGAGAACCTAAACCCTATATTGCCTAAGTTTAGCTATATTGCCATAAAGTCCCTCGATCATGAGCCATTAATCACTGCGGTGAGCGCGAATATAGTGGACAGCTTCGAAACCTGTAAAGGCTGACGACCTATCCCACTAAATACTGGATGGAATGCCGGATGGCTAGTCGTATTTAGTCGCGATACACTATATTTGACACAAATAGGATGAGGCAATCACCTATTATTTAGGGCAAAACCATCAGTAACCCTGATGTGACTTTCGCCGTTGTACGGTACTTTTGTTAACGTTTTGCTTTTGCGCGTCATGAGGCTTAGAGCAATATAACCTTTTGAATATATATGTCTTCTTATATATATTAGGATACAGCTGTATTTAGTAACGACCACTCCACACTGATAGACATCAGACTTTAAACTATTGTTTTCACTATGTGATTGGAATATGTAGCACGTACTTGGAACTTAACTGTTATCATATGTGACTAGTTGTGTCTTATGATAAAGACAACTCAATGCCTGGCATATCGTACTTTTAAAAGTTGAACTATTATTTCGAATGAAGCATATAACAACGTAACTCATTTAAACTTGAAACTTATGAACCTCTGAGTTCATAAATGATTTATTCATGGATTTTTACTCAATTACAAACTTGCTAGTTACTGCAAGAAGTACTAGTACCTATTCCAACTATCAACTCTTAAATTCAGTGGAAAGAAAGTGATTTTCTATCAAACTCCACGAACTCACCAACCATTGTGTTGACGTTTTAAGCATGTTTATCTCAGGTAATCAATGGAGCAGGACAAGACACGGAGCGGGCATTTAATACTCTGATAACTTAAATGGTGTGAAAATCAAATATGTCATTCTAACCAAATTACTATATTTTTGTGAGATTTTCAAATCATATTTCTCAACTTTTGTACCAAAACTATTATTTTGAATGACATATAACTTTCAAAACGCCTTTTTCAAGCCGTTTTCTAAAATTTTGACTTCGATCCTCAGTGTAACTGGTATGTGCTTATACACATACCTTTATTTGACCAAAACCGAACCCAAATAGTCTTTTACACAAGGAGCTGAAAAATGCGAATTCTTTTTAAGAGTTTGCAAGTTCCCGTATCGACTTTATATATGCATGGCTTGATTATTTGGCTAAGCATTCGCGGATCTTATTATTTAAGATTTTAAATTTGCGAAGAACGAGAAATGATAGAGTTGTTTATAAGTTAGATTGCTAAACGTGGAGTAGTTGGATCTCTTTAAAGCTCATCGAAGATATTTGTGGCTTCTTGTTCCCATAAGCTTGTTTCACTCAATAATAGTAATCTAGGAATAATTAAAGGTATTTTGGTTTTGGCGATGATTAGTTTTTATTTCTTCCTTAGAGAATCCTTGCTTATGAAAGTTGGGTACACATCAAGGTACTGTCAGTGTTACGGGTGTAATAGATTATTCCATCTTGCCGGCTCGCAACCGATGTTGGGATTGTTATAAAAGCCGTAGGACTTGGGGTTTGGCAAATAATTAATGAATAATGAATAATAATAATAATCCAAAGCCATAAAAAGTTTTCTGCATCTTGCCGGTTCGCAGCCGATGTTGTAGACTTCTAATAAAGGCAGAGGAAAAATTCCAAGGTCATAATAGACTATCACATCTTGCCGGTTCGCAGCCGATGTTGTGATTGTTATAAAGGGCCAAGGATTAAATACGTTAATGTGCTTAATAATGTTAAAAATGCCAAATTTCGACTCCGGGGATATCCTAATAAAGGCTTCCGTCTCTGGACTCGTAGATGAGTTGTTTCGGTCGCAAATAAAAGGGATATCCTAAAAATCGTGTTAAATCAGAGACCTTGATGTGGACCTCATTTTTGTATGCAACGGTTTTCGAGGGAAGGTTTGGAAACTACTTAGCGTCTAAACTAGGTATCTTTATCGGCTTAAAAAAAATTATCGAAACGAGAATTTGAAGAAATTCATTTCTCACCAAAAATAAAATAAATAGAGGAAAATAGGAATTTGGGAACAAGAAGTAATACACAATTAGCTTTAATGAGTAGTGTCGGCAATCTAACTTGTAAATGACAATGATCTCGTTTTTAAGCTTAGTTTGGGGACTCGTGAAAAATCAGGGATGACGAATTTTATCCGTATGGTCACTTCTTTATGAGTCGTGTTTCCTGCTCGAAGACCCTAAAAGTTATCGTGAGATAATGATTGTCAACAAAAGCCGTCACATGATTAATGTGAAAAATACAAAAATAGAATAAAAGGAAAATCGGGAAGTTTTTAGAACTTAAGATTTCTTAATCTCTTTTGAAAATTTTGCTACTTCTCAAAGTTAGTAAAAAGAGATTGGAAATTTTTGGTTTTAAAAACGTGTTTTTATAACATTGCATGAGGACATTGCAATAGCTTAGTCTGGGGGATTTTGGTATGTGCTTATACACATACCTTTATTTGACCAAAATCGGACCCAAATAGACCAAAAACCCGACCAAAATGCCAAATATATTGTGTTTTTGTATTTTTTACATATGCAGGCACGAATATCGATGAAACCGACAAAAAGACACAAGAAAACAAGAAAACGAGCACGGGATACGGAAAGGCTCAGAACCGGAACCGGGAACAAAGAAAATGGTCAAAAAGGCATCCGTGGTCCTCCAAGTATCAAAGTTTGTCTAATTCAACCCTTAGATCATTTATGATGAAATGGCAAGATCAGTCCTTGAGAATCCAGAAATTACACCTATAGTCCCTAAAATAACCTTAAATCACTAAAACTAAGTCCTAAACCCGGTTCCAAAAATTACCCAATCCACAACTCCAACCCAGCCCAACTCCCACACGTACCCAGCCCAACCATCACCTAAACCCGATCCATACCCTAAGTCTAAACCCGGTCAACGTTTACTCTAATTAAAAAAATATAAACAAAAAAAAGTTACACACTCCCTCTCACACTAATAAAAGTACCCGCGCCCCCTTTTCTTCACTAAACCCAGAGGATTTACTATTCCTCAAACCCTAAAATTTACCGTACCTTTTTTACCATAATTAAGGGTATTTAGGACAATGATTGGCTCTTCTAGAAGAACCTGACAAGAAGAATGACACATGGCAGCGGGTGATTGGACCGAACACGCGTCAATCCTGATCAAACGGTGAGAAATGAAGATTGGAGGCCAAGGCATGATCTAAGGGTGGATAGAGAGCTGAGGAGCACACGGATTGATGAGCTGGAAGGCCTGGAAGGTTCCCTGGATTGCTATTAATAGGAGCCCTCCTCATCGCAGCTAGTTGTCCAAATTTTATGTCTTAAAAATTTGTTACCAATTTATTTTCTGTCATTTAAATGTTTTTCGTAGTGTAAACCTTTTAATTCAGTTGTAGGTTACATTTCCAATTCATTTGTATTCAGTCCTTTCAGTTTTTATCAAAGTCAAATTTGGTCAAACTTATTGTTCATCAGCTTATTCTTTCTATATAAGTGCTTAATTTTCACATTTCTGCTTATCATTAATGTTATGAGTTGATTTCATTTAAGTTTCTGCTTAATTTTCATATATTGCTTAAAAGTCAAAAGAAAAGTCAACAGTCAGCTTATTTTAGTTTTCAGCTTATTTTTGTTTTTTGAAATTGTTCTTCTAGATTAAAATTTGTCTATTGGTTTCTGGAAATCTGGTTTACAGTTTTATTAAAGTTCATTGCACTTGAGAAATAGCAAAATTAGATCAGGTTAGGGGTGCTTGGTTTAAGTCTGATTAAGTTAGAATAAGCTCAGTAACTGTTGCATTGCATTTGGTTGAGATTCAGGTTAGATCAATTGAAAGTAATTCAGCTGTGACTGGAGTGGTTTAAGGTTTTTAAGGTTTGTAAGGTTTAGTGCTTTTATAAGTTCTACACTGCCTTCAATAAGCTCAGCATAAGCTGAGCTTATTCAGTACTTTTATTTTGCACTTTTAGTTCATTTTTGAGCATTAGAGTTAGGTTATTTTGGTTAAATTGGTTTAGAGTAAGGATTGAACTAGTTTCGCGCCAAATCTTTTTTTCTGCTGTCACAAGTCTGCTGTGCAAATCAGGTTTTAGGACTGCTGATCTGAGCTTAATTCTGGCTTAACCAGATAAGCTCATACCTTCATTCTTGGTTTATAGTTAATTCACATAGTAGGCTTTAGGTTCATAAGCTAGAGCTTGAAGTTTCAGCTTATTAAGGGGCTTATTTTGGATCTGCAAACTTCCCCTAAATCTGACCCTGCTGATCAGAGCAGCCTTGGTATGTTTCTGGCTGCTGATCTAGGGCCCATTTAAGCTAGGAATTGAGCTTATATTTTGGGGCTTTTGCATTTTCTAGGTAGCTAGTAGTATAAGCTAAGTTTTGCCCCTTTTAGGTTTAGATTTAGAACTTATTAGATTGCTTAATTTAGTGCTGCAAGTAGGGTAGAATTCCATTTTAAACCTGTTTTAGTAATAATCTGTTCAGCTTATATTTTGCTTATTGTGTGTGCTTATTTTTCATTTTTCAGTCTTTTTGAGCTTCCAGTAGTGAGATATGCATGTTCTTAGTTTTTTTATAATTTTTGGCTTATGTTTGTTTAATTTTAGCTTATTTCCATTAGCTTATTGCACTGTTTCAGCTTATTTAGGCTTAATAGCTTTCTGAAATTATTTTTCCTAGATTACTTCTTTGATTTCAAATTTACTCAGAAATTTTCAGAATTTTCCAAACTGTTTTACTATTTTTAAATCATTTAAATAGTTTTAATTAGTTTTTAATTCATAAAAAATTATTAAAAAGTCAAAAAAATATTTTTCTTTTTCCAAAAATTTTCTTTTATCAGATTTAATATAGGAAAATTATTTTTATTTTTAGGTTTTGAAATTTAGAAAATCACTTTTATTTACGTTTTTAAATTTCGTCGCGTAACGTTTTAAAATTCAAATTTTTCGTTTTTAGGATTACATGCTTAGCTTAATTGTTTCTTTAGCTTAATTAGTTGCTTTACTTTTATTATTTTATTGTTCGTAGTGTAAAATCACAAATCAATCACTCTTTTTCTCATTCACTACACGAATCACAATTCCATTCGATCTTCGTCGGGACAAACGACTCGGGTTTTGCATATTTCTTGTGCAATTCTCCCTTGATCTATAATTGAACGAATCAATTTTTGGCGCCGCTGCCGGGGAAGGTTGAAGTGAGTTCGTGATTTCGTTCGTCGAATCGTGTTTTGAAGACCCTTCCTCGGAAGTTATCGTTTTTATAAAAAATAAAAATACAAAAAGAAAATAATTAAAAAAACACTTTTCCTAAAGTGTTTTCACCATTAATAATAAATCCTCGCTCTCGAGAGGGCGTTGTAAACCATTCCGAATAAACAACAAAAGAGATCGTGTAGTTAAACGTTGCTTGGATTATTTCTTTGCTACAACCTAATTACGGGGTTTAAGGAAGTCTTGACATTAAATTGCAGACTGAAGAGAGATCCATTCTTCTCTCCCGCCACGCTGCGCGTAGTTTTTAAAGAAACGAGTACGGTTGATAAAACGATCACCAAAAATATAATTATCTTTCCTTTAATATAAAAATCCAAAAAGATTTTCTCTTCAAAATTATTTTCCATTTTTCTTTTATTATTTTCTATGTTTCTAAACTTAAAAACCAAAAAATATTCTTCTTTAATCTTCTTAAATGTATAATTCTTATCTTCTTAATCCTCTATATTTTTAATTCTGATGGAATCGGTTATCCCGTGCGTCGGTTGTGGAGAACCGCTTTTTGGATTACCGTGTCGGTGGTGTACGTGCGAAGGGTGCGGAAATGATATTCGAAACGGAAGTTGTTTGTTTTGTGGTTCAAGGAATTCAGTTGATTATAATCCAAATACGAATTCATTCAACGACTCTTCAAATTTCTACAACTACCCACCACAGCCCGATATATCTTCGTTCGATCAACGTTATTGCGATGGGTGTGGAGATTCGATTGATCCGACATCGTCTTATTGTCAACGGTGCACTTGCGAGAGGTGTGGTAGAAATTTGTTCAATGGATTTTGTTCGTTTTGTGCTTCGGAAGCCGAAAATTCATATGCTTATGATTTTAATCCGAACATTTTCGATTATCCTCAAAACAATTTCAATCACCCTCCTCAAAACTTTTATGAGCAAGAACCGTATTTCAATGATACGCCGAACTTTTCTTGTACAAATTGTGGGGGACCTCATAATGATTATCAATGTCAATCGTGGGGTCAAAATCACTATGAACCTAATCCTTGCTATAATACTCACGGTTTTGACAATTACCAACCCCACAAAATCCCGTCAATTATCCAAATCAAGTTGGAATGCGCGAAATTGAAAAACTTGTGGTTCGATATCGAGAGCAAGCGGCTAGTCTTAATACTCCCGGGAAGTCCATGGAAGAATTACTTGCCGAGGAAAGAGCAGCTAAATTTCGAGAGAGCTTAATTTACTATGACGATGATTCCGATAATGACGAGGAGAGATTTGTTCCGGTAACCTTCCCTCAAATAGCACCCGTCTTTCCTACCAAAGTACTCGAGGACTCTCTAAAAATGGGGGACGAGCTTCTCGACACTATTCCGGCAACGGAAGCAGACAATGTTGAGAACCTTGTCCCAATCCCAAGTAAGTCCGAGGAAATATCCGACGGTGAAGGTGATTTGCAATCTTGTGGAGATTCTCTTGACATTTCCAAAGTTACTTCTGGGATTTTCTCTAACCCTCTTTTTGAATTCAATGATAAGTATACTTCTTGCAAAGTTAATCCTCTTTTCGATGAAGGGTTAGAGAACGTCGAGGACGAGGACTCTACATTTGATGAGCTGATTTTACCAATACCTCGCCCTGACGATTCCCATGACTCGGAAGGGGAAATTCTTTTTCTTGAAAGATTGCTTAATGATGATCCCTTTTCACTTCATAAAACTGAGTCATTACACGTTGAGCCATCACCCACTCGTCCGCCTGCTAAACCACCCGATGATATCAAGCACGATACGGGTGTTGTGACTTCTAAAGTGGTGGATGAGATTTCTGAAAAGTATGATAATTTGCCCACCCAACCCACCCTTTTTATATCTTCCGGGTGTGAGGATGACAATTTCTTTACAATTGTTATCATGATCCTTCTCCCTTTCTTCACCTATCCGGTGACTTCTCCTCTCATTCACTCCTTAGGGAGTGAAGACACCGTTTTTGACCCCGGCATCTCCGTTCTTTCATGCCGGGTGTCCGTTACTTGCTCCCCCAAGGATAATTAAATTCGGGGTCGAGTCAAGCTCATGTGACTCGGTTACCAAAAACAAGCTCTTCGTGGGAGGCACCCCATGCTTATCCATCTATCTTCTTTTCTCTTTTCTAATAAAGTGTCGTGAGGAGGGCTTCCTCTTCCATTTCTTGTGTTTCGTTGTTTTCTGTGATGTGTCCAGGAATGCCCGATGATGAAGACTCTCGTGCTCGTAGTTTCCTTCACGCTACTCGAGTTTCATCATTCGTTGCTCATCCGATATCCTAAATCTTATCGTTTTACATCTATCTTTTGGCATAATTAATAAACGGCCTTAGATTTATGTAGGAGAACCCTTACCTTTAAGACATTGAGGACAATGTCTCGTTTTAGTCTGGGGGGGTAATCTTGCGATTTGATTTTTGCCTTGCACTTTTTGCCGTTTTCTCATGCAACCCCGTTTTTCCTCCAAAATTTGAAAAAAATCCAAAAAAATGAGAAAAATTTAAAAATTTTTGCAAAAATATAATAAATTTTGACATTTTTGTTGACTTTCCGCTGGAGAGAGTAGGAATAAAATTCTGACTTGATCGGGCGTGTTGAGCCCTAGCTTGTCCCCTTAACCGTTTATAATCCATAAGCTCGTGCTAGTCTTTTACACAAGGAGCTGAAAAATGCGAATTCTTTTTAAGAGTTTGCAAGTTCCCGTATCGACTTTATATATGCATGGCTTGATTATTTGGCTAAGCATTCGCGGATCTTATTATTTAAGATTTTAAATTTGCGAAGAACGAGAAATGATAGAGTTGTTTATAAGTTAGATTGCTAAACGTGGAGTAGTTGGATCTCTTTAAAGCTCATCGAAGATATTTGTGGCTTCTTGTTCCCATAAGCTTGTTTCACTCAATAATAGTAATCTAGGAATAATTAAAGGTATTTTGGTTTTGGCGATGATTAGTTTTTATTTCTTCCTTAGAGAATCCTTGCTTATGAAAGTTGGGTACACATCAAGGTACTGTCAGCGTTACGGTGTAATAGATTATTCCATCTTGCCGGCTCGCAACCGATGTTGGGATTGTTATAAAAGCCGTAGGACTTGGGGTTTGGCAAATAATTAATGAATAATGAATAATAATAATAATCCAAAGCCATAAAAAGTTTTCTGCATCTTGCCGGTTCGCAGCCGATGTTGTAGACTTCTAATAAAGGCAGAGGAAAAATTCCAAGGTCATAATAGACTATCACATCTTGCCGGTTCGCAGCCGATGTTGTGATTGTTATAAAGGGCCAAGGATTAAATACGTTAATGTGCTTAATAATGTTAAAAATGCCAAATTTCGACTCCGGGGATATCCTAATAAAGGCTTCCGTCTCTGGACTCGTAGATGAGTTGTTTCGGTCGCAAATAAAAGGGATATCCTAAAAATCGTGTTAAATCAGAGACCTTGATGTGGACCTCATTTTTGTATGCAACGGTTTTCGAGGGAAGGTTTGGAAACTACTTAGCGTCTAAACTAGGTATCTTTATCGGCTTAAAAAAAATTATCGAAACGAGAATTTGAAGAAATTCATTTCTCACCAAAAATAAAATAAATAGAGGAAAATAGGAATTTGGGAACAAGAAGTAATACACAATTAGCTTTAATGAGTAGTGTCGGCAATCTAACTTGTAAATGACAATGATCTCGTTTTTAAGCTTAGTTTGGGGACTCGTGAAAAATCAGGGATGACGAATTTTATCCGTATGGTCACTTCTTTATGAGTCGTGTTTCCTGCTCGAAGACCCTAAAAGTTATCGTGAGATAATGATTGTCAACAAAAGCCGTCACATGATTAATGTGAAAAATACAAAAATAGAATAAAAGGAAAATCGGGGAGTTTTTAGAACTTAAGATTTCTTAATCTCTTTTGAAAATTTTGCTACTTCTCAAAGTTAGTAAAAAGAGATTGGAAATTTTTGGTTTTAAAAACGTGTTTTTATAACATTGCATGAGGACATTGCAATAGCTTAGTCTGGGGGATTTTGGTATGTGCTTATACACATACCTTTATTTGACCAAAATCGGACCCAAATAGACCAAAAACCCGACCAAAATGCCAAATATATTGTGTTTTTGTATTTTTTACATATGCAGGCACGAATATCGATGAAACCGACAAAAAGACACAAGAAAACAAGAAAACGAGCACGGGATACGGAAAGGCTCAGAACCGGAACCGGGAACAAAGAAAATGGTCAAAAAGGCATCCGTGGTCCTCCAAGTATCAAAGTTTGTCTAATTCAACCCTTAGATCATTTATGATGAAATGGCAAGATCAGTCCTTGAGAATCCAGAAATTACACCTATAGTCCCTAAAATAACCTTAAATCACTAAAACTAAGTCCTAAACCCGGTTCCAAAAATTACCCAATCCACAACTCCAACCCAGCCCAACTCCCACACGTACCCAGCCCAACCATCACCTAAACCCGATCCATACCCTAAGTCTAAACCCGGTCAACGTTTACTCTAATTAAAAAAATATAAACAAAAAAAAGTTACACACTCCCTCTCACACTAATAAAAGTACCCGCGCCCCCTTTTCTTCACTAAACCCAGAGGATTTACTATTCCTCAAACCCTAAAATTTACCGTACCTTTTTTACCATAATTAAGGGTATTTAGGACAATGATTGGCTCTTCTAGAAGAACCTGACAAGAAGAATGACACATGGCAGCGGGTGATTGGACCGAACACGCGTCAATCCTGATCAAACGGTGAGAAATGAAGATTGGAGGCCAAGGCATGATCTAAGGGTGGATAGAGAGCTGCGGAGCACACGGATTGATGAGCTGGAAGGCCTGGAAGGTTCCCTGGATTGCTATTAATAGGAGCCCTCCTCATCGCAGCTAGTTGTCCAAATTTTATGTCTTAAAAATTTGTTACCAATTTATTTTCTGTCATTTAAATGTTTTTCGTAGTGTAAACCTTTTAATTCAATTGTAGGTTACATTTCCAATTCATTTGTATTCAGTCCTTTCAGTTTTTATCAAAGTCAAATTTGGTCAAACTTATTGTTCATCAGCTTATTCTCTCTATATAAGTGCTTAATTTTCACATTTCTGCTTATCATTAATGTTATGAGTTGATTTCATTTAAGTTTCTGCTTAATTTTCATATATTGCTTAAAAGTCAAAAGAAAAGTCAACAGTCAGCTTATTTTAGTTTTCAGCTTATTTTTGTTTTTTGAAATTGTTCTTCTAGATTAAAATTTGTCTATTGGTTTCTGGAAATCTGGTTTACAGTTTTATTAAAGTTCATTGCACTTGAGAAATAGCAAAATTAGATCAGGTTAGGGGTGCTTGGTTTAAGTCTGATTAAGTTAGAATAAGCTCAGTAACTGTTGCATTGCATTTGGTTGAGATTCAGGTTAGATCAATTGAAAGTAATTCAGCTGTGACTGGAGTGGTTTAAGGTTTTTAAGGTTTGTAAGGTTTAGTGCTTTTATAAGTTCTACACTGCCTTCAATAAGCTCAGCATAAGCTGAGCTTATTCAGTACTTTTATTTTGCACTTTTAGTTCATTTTTGAGCATTAGAGTTAGGTTATTTTGGTTAAATTGGTTTAGAGTAAGGATTGAACTAGTTTCGCGCCAAATCTTTTTTTCTGCTGTCACAAGTCTGCTGTGCAAATCAGGTTTTAGGACTGCTGATCTGAGCTTAATTCTGGCTTAACCAGATAAGCTCATACCTTCATTCTTGGTTTATAGTTAATTCACATAGTAGGCTTTAGGTTCATAAGCTAGAGCTTGAAGTTTCAGCTTATTAAGGGGCTTATTTTGGATCTGCAAACTTCCCCTAAATCTGACCCTGCTGCTCAGAGCAGCCTTGGTATGTTTCTGGCTGCTGATCTAGGGCCCATTTAAGCTAGGAATTGAGCTTATATTTTGGGGCTTTTGCATTTTCTAGGTAGCTAGTAGTAATAAGCTAAGTTTTGCCCCTTTTAGGTTTAGATTTAGAACTTATTAGATTGCTTAATTTAGTGCTGCAAGTAGGGTAGAATTCCATTTTAAACCTGTTTTAGTAATAATCTGTTCAGCTTATATTTTGCTTATTGTGTGTGCTTATTTTTCATTTTTCAGTCTTTTTGAGCTTCCAGTAGTGAGATATGCATGTTCTTAGTTTTTTATAATTTTTGGCTTATGTTTGTTTAATTTTAGCTTATTTCCATTAGCTTATTGCACTGTTTCAGCTTATTTAGGCTTAATAGCTTTCTGAAATTATTTTTCCTAGATTACTTCTTTGATTTCAAATTTACTCAAAAATTTTCAGAATTTTCCAAACTGTTTTACTATTTTTAAATCATTTAAATAGTTTTAATTAGTTTTTAATTCATAAAAAATTATTAAAAAGTCAAAAAAATATTTTTCTTTTTCCAAAAATTTTCTTTTATCAGATTTAATATAGGAAAATTATTTTTATTTTTAGGTTTTGAAATTTAGAAAATCACTTTTATTTACGTTTTTAAATTTCGTCGCGTAACGTTTTAAAATTCAAATTTTTCGTTTTTAGGATTACATGCTTAGCTTAATTGTTTCTTTAGCTTAATTAGTTGCTTTACTTTTATTATTTTATTGTTCGTAGTGTAAAATCACAAATCAATCACTCTTTTTCTCATTCACTACACGAATCACTTCCCGGGAACACAAATTCCATTCAATCTTCGTCGGGACAAACGACTCGGGTTTTGCATATTTCTTTTGCAATTCTCCCTTGATCTATAATTGAACGAATCAGTAACACCTAATTATTTTTCGCTGCCACAAAACCAAATTAGGGGGTGTTACAGATTGGCATCAGAGCCACAGGTTATAGAGAATCAAATGTTTTCAAACATTGAACTATAACCACACTTTCAAAATAAATGATTTTACACCATACCATTTTACGCCCTCCGTGTCTGCAGACTGTCGTGCTCAATATATTACCTACTAAGATTGTTTTGTACTAATCTTTACATGCTTAATGTTTACTCTTCACAACATAACACACTGTGTTATCTCACACTCACTGTGACACTTTAAACGTATGAATATTCATAATTACTGTTGCTACAGTACCATGTCTTCTAAACTAGTCGGTATCACCAAGACTACCTCTCCTACTACACATGCGTCACCTACCTACCAAATTGCACCGGATACTGAAGATCCTTATGTAAAAATGTCACAACCCCAGCCTGACATAGAACTCACTCCGAAATCACCTCTGTCATCCCCTACTTACTCACCTCCACGTCAGAAACTTAGGAGAGCAACCGAATCCTATTCAGATGAAGATTTGATTGGTGGTCAACCAACATTTGAATCTGAATAGAGTTCACACCAAGAGATGACTTGGAAGAAGATCGAACTAAATTCTCCTTTGCCTGATATCTCAGATTTCCCCATGCCAGATATCCCAGAGAATGCATCCTCACCCAATTCTCCCGACTACAATATAGACACCCATGACCCCATATGGACTTGCCTCACCAAACACACCAGCATACTAGACGCTCACTCTGAACAGCTAAAAGAGTTACAACCATTACGATTCGAATGGTATGATCGTAACATTGATACCCTGTTTAAGAGGACAGATGCTGAAAGACGAGAAGTGTTTGATCTAGGAGTAAATGTTGGTAACATGAAGGACAATTACGAACAAGAACTTAGAAACTTGGATGCCAGAACCCGCTGTTTGGGTAGAGGTCACACCCAAACACACATTAGGATTGAGGACATTGAAAGAGCATTATGGTTAGCTAGAGACACAGCAAGAATCCAAAGCCAAAAGATTGCGGCCTTGGAAAACATGTTAGCTAATCAGATGAATGCATGCCAAGAACGTTTCTCAGCCATGGAAGCTGCACAACTGGATCTTGAGGCAGAAGTTAGACGACTACGTCAGAGACGTAACTGATCTTAAGTATAGTTGTTGTGCTCAATAAACCAAATAGTTTGGTTAGTATTCCATGTATTTCTCAATAATTCTGTAACTCTCAGAATTTGTAATCGACTTTTAAGCTATGACAGACTCTTTCCATCATATCTTTCTGTTCCTTCCACCAAACCCTATTATAGTGCTATAAATGCAAAGAGCCATGCAAAACCTCACCATTTGTTACTCTCGTAGGTAAACAAATGACTCCACAAGAATCAATGAGACATTAATAAAAGACCTTGTGTTGGTTGTTTTGATCAAACAAGTTATTAGAGTTATGTCCATATTGATGATTGTAACAGTGATTGTACATCAAATGTACCACGACTAAACAATAAACCCTAGAAGTCCAAGAAACAAATCTTCAAAAGAGAAAGTTGATGAACCTTAGCTTTGATGAATTCGTTTGTTCTTTAGCAATCCCATGTTAAGAGATAATTATCTTACGATGTTACCCAGACACATCGTATCTCTACGATCCTCAGTTAGTTTTGATTTTGTATTAGATCACATTGTTAGCAATAATATGCAAATACTTCACTATTTGAAATTATTCTAATGATAAAGTGAATACTAAATCAGCGTTTTGTGATGCTCATAGGAAATGGACAGCATAAATAGCGTAGTACCCACAACAACCATAACTCCTAAAACCATCGAGAGATTGGTAAACAATATCGTTACAACAGTACTCGAAGTGACCACAACAATTCACCCAAGTAACAATAACATGACAAGAAAAGAAAGAAAGAAGGCTATACCTTGTAAGCATAACCATGAAAGTTTCATGGGGTGTAAGCCAATTTACCTAAAGGATTCGAGAAGAATAACTAAACCTATACGCACATGTGCCCAAAGAATTAGGCAAGATATTGCACTTAAGAAAAATAACCAAAAGCGAAGACTTGAGGAGAAAAGATCCTTTATCCTCAATGAATGTGAGTTTCACAATGATGTTTGCATCCGCAATCATCTACAAGACCGCATTGACTACCTTCGCCAACAAAGACCTAAACCAGAAGTTGGAAGAAACTTCATCACCAACCCTAGTAATGAAAACAACTACCATGAAAAGCAACTCTCTGTGCCCAAGATGTAAGTTGCATCACACCGGACATTGCATTTGATAAATGCGGAAGGTGCCGGAAAACAGGCCACAAGACAAGAGATTGCAAAGCCATGAAAGGAAATAAGCAACCCTCATCCATAAGATGCCATGAATATGGTGAAATGAGTCATTACAAGAGTTTATTGCCCGAACTACAAAGCCCATTAGGAGCCCAAGAATTGAAAAAGGGAATAAGTACTCGTCAAAGAATCTCAACCGTGTCGAAGAATGACCTCTATGTTAAGCAGATGAATGGATTCCTGCTGTAAAATAAATAAACTCTGGTCTAGAACTATCTAAGTTATATTTCCGTTTGTATTTATCTTAGGTACGATGGATGTAACCTAAGTGTAACAGTTATCCTTCTACCGTATAAGAACTCTACCTTGTAATATTTCCATGATAATTATAATCTACGTCTATCCCAATTTCTATTCCACCTCTCCATTTATAAATCGTTATGTAACAACACACAGATATTATCCTAAGGATTTAATTAACTCCATTTTGACCAAACCATAGGTTGATACCACATTGTAAGAAATCCTCACCTAAAACTTAGGTCTATACCAAGAACATCCACATATCACTTTAGAAAATTTCTGAACTATCCTCGGTATATGAACAACAACTTTCCAAATTCTTTTGAAAATAATCAAAGGATGTCTGATTTTGTGACGAAACTATGATAATTAAATCATATAAAATTTCTTGAAGAAAACAAGAATATCATAACAACTGCACCAAGCGTTACATCATTTGGTCCTCAATTATACATAGCCTAGCTACCTATGTATAATTTAGGAAGAATCATGTTATAAATGGAACAACTATCTTTTCAAAGTTTTAATAACAATTTTCATTCCAACACAAAAGTTCGAAAGAAAATAAATTGTTCATAAACCTCACTTTTAACCGAACCGATCTACACTTATTACCCATTACCTTATTATAAGAAGTCGAGGGAAAAGTACGAAATTAGAAACTATAAGAATTCACAACAAAATGAGGAAAACACAAATAACATAAATTTTATTAGAACCCATGGAAGTTAATACATAGCGAGATGATTAACATCGGAAGTGCTAATAGTACAATGAACACAATAAAAGGCATAGAGTCTTCAATAGGTTGGCCCGCCATAGCAACAAAAACCACCACCAACCCAGCAATAGCAAGCACCACCATAGGATGAAGTACCCTGATTATTCTAGAAGACAGACAAAAGTGAACCTTTAACTAAACATAAACGAGATCTCATTCCACATTTATTAAAGATTACATCGACACACAACAAAAGTACATTCTAAACACACCTACGCACGACCCTCACCCCCCAAAATTTATCCGCAAAAATGGCTAGTATTGTGAGGGGTAACGATAACCAACAAGTATCCGATCAAATAGCCGGTATCTTAGCCAGGAAGAAGAGCCAAACAAAAA